>KN882527.1:22830-46948 GCA_000934455.1 Apostichopus parvimensis
TTTAAGTTTGGGTTCGAGAGTATTCCAAAATGTGGCACCAGTAAATCTTACAGATTTAGTATTTAAAACTAATCGTGGGTAATCAAAATGGATGGACAAAGATGGTACAAAATATAGCCAAATGGCACATGGAAACTGATTTACTTCAGAAATATTTGACTGACAAGCAAATGTCTAATCCAGGACTTGAATACAATTTGCGTTCATAATTCCTGTTATAATTATTGATTACCCCAAAAATATGCTAGGAAGTCAGATAATGGTCACCCATGCTCAAATTTCAACATGAGGCCTACACTTTTTACTGCCCATTCTAAAGGTAGTTTTTTCCACACTGAAGACAATATTTAATACAAGTTAATAATATATATATATGATAGGATATGCCTATTCGTTGGATGATCAGAGCCTCTAGGAAAATACTTTTGAAAACTTCTAGCAATTGAATTTAGCATGTCAGACTTTGGGGGCCGAGAATGATAACCATTAAAACCAGTGGCGTAGGAAGGTACTTTTGAGTGGGGGGGCTGAAGACTGATGGCCAGCCTGGGGGAGGGGTCTAAGGATTTGGATTTTTTTTTGCATTTCCAGGTGGCCTCAGATGCAATTTGGTGCAATATAGCACACTTGAACACCCACTCCATTTTGTAAATAATTTTGCATTTTCACCTGGCCTTAGATGCAATTTGGTGCTCCAAATGAGATTTTTTTTCTCATTTGGAAATGAAAAAGGGGTTTTCTGACTTGCGGAGCGGGGGGGCGGAATGATACTTCCGCCCCACCATATTTTTCACTGGGGGGCTGGCGCCCCCCCAGCCCCACCGGTTCCTACGCCCTTGATTAAAACACCTCCTGGTATATTGTTGGCCAGCCTGACCTATTTTAAACATGACCGAGGAAATCTGAAGATGGATATAAACAAGGCAACGAATGAGTTAATAATGTTCAAGCACCATCAACTGCCTGTGTCATGTTATTGTTAAGTTTCCAAGTGGAACAAGAACGCTTTTAGCCGTCTGAGGAAATCTTCCACCGTAAATTTAATATTTTACACACTTTGCAGCTTTCATACTATAAAGCAAAACCAAACTTTTAGGGAGAAAAACTGATAGATGATAAGGCAGCCTTTTGAAACTACATTATTTTGATGGGATCGGTTGACAGATGTAAGAGGGTAGTCGTTGATTAATTTTCGTACCGATCCCTCCCGCCGAAATTGCAACTTGACATCGCCGTGCCATAGAGGAGGGTTTTCCCCCGGCATTTTCATAGCTAAACATATGCCATATAAGCCTTTCAGTTGAAAAATGATTCTTAAAATTTCAACATGGCTTCTGGATGTAGAAGAAAGAAGCAATGACAAATTGCTTTATAGCAATTTACAAACATCAGTTTATGACTCATACGAACGATGCAATTATGGTAACATTTGTTTCCTTTTCCTTGATATATATTTAGTGTGATTAAGATTCAACGGATGAAAAATTATTGGCAATGAAGGATATATATATGTTTGGTCTGGCTGCATGACAAAAAATTGTACCCCTCAGAGCCTACGTATTAGTTTAATAGTTTAAACAAAGGTCGGTCTGTAACGTCGCGGTTAACGTCGGGTCTTGCAGTTCCTCTCCTTGCGGCCCTCCGCAAACAAGGACTGACAAAATGGCGAGGGGAGTTCAGCCGGTACATCGAGATAATCCCTAAAACAATGAGAGGATTTCCGAAGGTTATGACTAGAAAGTTACACTGGACTCGATCCAGCCGATGACTCCACACCGTACTTCCTTCCTGCAACAGGAAATATTCGCACTGTGTATGAATATAAACCTACTTGCTTCCTCTTCAAGAATGGGAACACGGTCTTTAGCGTCGAGTACGTCCCTCCGAGCTGTAGTTCTTGATTCACCCCGGGACTACATTACGTAGTAGATCTCCTCGTAGCTGTTTCAAATTCCAATTGCTAATAAATCTTTCGCCGTAACAGCTCAACTTTGGCAGGTGATCAATTGCACATTTTGTTCACAGTATACAAAGCACTTTCCCTTTAACAACTGCCATCTCCTATCCTTGTTCCAAAGTAAATGATCATATGGTCCGGTATTGACAACTTAGGGGACAGTACAGCACGTATAAATGTTACAATGACAGGGGTAAGGGAGCGGATGTGGCCCTAGGGTCGCTAAAGCCGACTCTCATGTTGGGGGGGTGTAACAATCTTCCCCCCCCACCTTCATAGAAATCAAACTTTTTGACTCGAAATAGTGTAGAGAGGCACATTTAGGATATAAATTAGGCCAACATGTTATTAAAGTTGAGCTTATAAACTACCTTAAGTTTTTTCTGTTGGGTTGAAAAAGACCTCCTCCTCCCTCCCCCCCCCCCCCCCCCCCACCGGATCTGTGCCTGAATGAGTAACACTGTCTACACTTTTCACTAAGAATTTTGTTGGGGTGACTCTTAATTTACCGAAAAAACATACAAAATCAGGTAATCTGGACTCATATTTATGTGTCATTAATTTCCAGGAGATGCTAGATACAGAAGAGACCTTGGGCAAAAATACAGAGAAGTTCTGCTCTGACTAATGACTATTCATAAAACCTGCACTTTAATCCATTTCCGTTCACATCAAGAACACAAAGAACCAATTACCTTGACATTTTCACCTTCACTAACTCAGTGTAACAGGTGCGGATTCTTACTTCCCACATTAGAGGCCTACATGTCTCACCAAAACATGTTGTTCTGTTCTGTTGCTCATATGGCCTGCCTTAATAGTAAAAGACACAAGCGTACCCCAAGCATCGTGACGTCTTCGTGCCATATGGATAAAATTGTAATGAGCAACTTCCAATACAGTCTGGGATCCTCACAGGTGCATCATCATTTCCTTAAATATGGAGAGGGCTATTAAAAGACTTAAGCAAGTCTAAATATCACATCATCAAGCCAACTTGTGCTTCCATGTCACTTGTTTTATTTAAAATTTGTATTTTTTCTGTAAATTTCTGTGGGTTTTGTAAATTATGCAGAATCTAAAACATTCAAGCTCTCGACACGTGACCTTATGCTTGCATTCATAAACACTGTTATTAACATGCTACGTACTTGAAAATACGAAGAAGAAAAATCTAAGGGCAAGCTGAGGGAATTTTAAAAGTTTTAATCCCTATAATGACACTATGACATCACAGATTTTAATTCAGAATGACAGCTCGAAGACACGACTTTTAATCTAGGATATTCCATAAATGGAGCAAGATTTCGTTCTTAGCTGTTAGGGAAAGTCTTTCACAACAAACAGATGCAATCACATATTAAGTTATTAAAGATGATAATTGGGCTATAGTCTTCTTTAATATTTACATCGGAACATTTGTTGGCTGGAATTGAGAGTTCTAATGATTCTTTTCTCTTGTATGGAATTGACCTCTTTCTCTTTGCAATGTTTCTGCAACACTTGATTCACTGTATATCTCTACCATTTACTACAAATAAATAATTCCTTGCTAGATAAATTGATATAAACTGTTGTGTTACAAATTCATCAGCCAGTTGGGACAATTTTCAATTGCTGATACCTCTCAAAACTGTCCTGCCACATCATACTTCAAAGCACTCGTATTGACAGTTCAAACAGTTCCTAACCTTATCTGTTTAGAATGATATGATATTCATACTGCTCATACTGACAATACAAGTGCTTTGAAGCGGGATATGACAGTAGAGTATAGAAAAAATCGTCCCAATTGGCGCAAAATTTATAATTCTTTCGTACTAACGATTTGTTGCTAACTTTCTGAAATAATTTGTAAACCATTTGGTCCATTCTAAACTGTGTCATTTATTCATTTATTTATTTTGTTGTATTGACTGTTTAATCCCAAATCATACCGACAATCACCTACTCTGATGCATTCAGCAGCCAAAGTAATTTCCACAGTGAAAACAATTCTTATTTTCTTAAGGATGGAATTTTGACGGCATCAGTGGACACACATCAAGCTCTGCGAGAATAAGCCTTTTTTTGTCATCATCTTTGGTAGATGAAGCCAAGAGGATGAAACAATAAAAAATAAAAACGTTGAGAGGCAAAACTGTCCTGGGGAAGACGTTTCAAACTCAGCCGCTTAACGAATCGTAGTCGCCTTAGCAACCCTCGATAACACACATGGTTACCAAAGCATGCGGTGTAGTTCTCCAGGGTACGTTATCAATTTGCCAAACGTTTAATTTTCGAAAATCTTGTTTGGAAGAGTTTCACAGAAATGAAATGATGTTGATGAGGGACACACGTACCGACTACAAATGTTACTCATCGTTAAAAGCCCTGTAGGCTGGGTCAATGACTTACTTTTAAACCAATCACATCGGCCGATGGTATATATATCTGAACGTAATATCCAGGATCTACTTTTAGGGTACAAGTTTAACGATCTTGATATCTAATTGGTACATGCACTGCACTGGTTTAGCATAAGTTTATCATCATGACATACAGGATAGATACCAAGTGCTATTATTAGCCCCTGAGTCAGCTGTGAGTAACATCATGTACAAGTCCACATTGTCGCCAATTATGATATAAAAGGCATCTCATTACATCGAGACAAGTTAGGTCACAGAGTTACTGTAGTATCCATTATTCAAAGACCTTCAGTTTCAAACCAGAGCTTGAACCAAGAAAGTGTGAGCAGGAAATATAACTCTGTGACCAGTATATGCATAAAACCATGAAAATCTAAGAAAAGTATGGGTGAGGATTTAAAAAGTATGGGTTTGGGGGCAGGATTCCTTTGAGAGTGTTTATATGCAGACTGTTACAATGATTCTCAACTTATTTTGCATGAATACCATATATATAAATATGTATATATATATATATATATATAACTGACATTGTAGTGAGTTGGCAAATCCAGAACAGTGAAAAATCTTCCAGCCTCCACAGTTTCAAACCAGAGCTTGAACCAAGAAAGTGTGAGCAGAAAATGTTACTCTGTGACCAGGATATGCATAAAATCATGAAAAGCTAAGAAAAGTATGTGTGAGGATTTAAAAGTATGGGTTTGGGGGCAGGGGGCGGGGGAATTCCTTTGGGAGTGTTTATATGCAGACTATTACAATGATTCTCAACTTAGTTTGCATGAATATCATATATAAATAAATAAGCATATATATGTAATTGAAATTGTAGTGAGTTGGAAAATCCAGAACAGTGAAAAAACTTCCAGCCTCCACTGGGATTCGAACCAGGGCCTCCCGCTTTATATGCGGACACACAGTTTCAGCTCTATCTTTAGTTACCAAATTAATATGGTCACACTGATAGGCAAATAGTGTGGAGGTGCAAATAATATGTTTAATGGGAAACAATTTATGACCATCTCAATGATTGCCTGTACTCTGTATTTAAAAGGAAAATTTATGAAGCAGGACTATGACCAATTAAGTTTGTTCCAGATAAAATCATAAAATCCCAAATGGCACTTCGGCTCAAAATAAACTATTTTCTACAAAACTGAATCACTGCAAAACGTTTCTACGTTTATGAACTTGAAGACAATTATGTTGGAAAAAGCCACAAAAGTCCAGGAAATGTCCATACACAAAACCCAACTTACCAACATAGCTTTCGTCCTCATTGCCAACTGGGAACCAGCTAGTGACGTCTGCCACAGGACTGGGAGGATTGGTACCTGAAGCCTCTGTGAGAGAAATTATAGTACCTGGGGAAAACATAGAAAAATATTGAATACGTCATCGACCATATCTGTCAGGTACCTGTCGTGTCAAAGGAAAAAAGCTTACAGAAGCTGCAGAATCTCCTTCACCGAGGCTCAATCAATATCTACCGAGACAAGCCTATCTGAGCAGCCCCAGCAGTGCCTACTGTCAGAACTGTAGTAGTAGTACTGTGAAACTGCACAGGACATAAGATGACATCCTATTTCCAGCCTGGCTGCAAGAAGCTGCACCCCCCCCCCCCCAATCCTTCACTCAGGCACCCTACTTTAACTGACACATTTGTGCATTAGAGGCAACAAATCCCCTTATTAGAAAAGAGAGACACAATAATGGGTGACAGATTAGAATATTCCCAAGATTACTGTCTCTCTCTCTCTCTCCCTGGGAGAATGTTCCACCCCACAGGGAAAATTTTGTAATATCGTATAATTTAATCCTCTGTATCATAATAATAATTGTAATATAATTGTAATATATGCAACCAAAGAAATATACAGCAATGATACTTTGTCTAGTTTTCTTTATAATCAGCCTTCTTTTTTAGTGTTCATTTTTTTATGCCAGGAGATATTGGTGTATCAGCTTGTCTACCCTTCCAAATACCAGATTCACCCAACCCTCTCTTCACCCCTCCCTCCCTCCCTCCTGTCGCCCCTCCCATCCAATCTTTTATCCTAACAACAAGTCGTTATGTCAATACAAAACTTCACAAATGTGATACATGTCAAAGCATTTCCAATGTTTTCACCACCATCACAAAAGAAACAAGATCTGTTTTTTAACTATTTAAACCCTTTTCCTGACTGTAATAGAATCTGCAATATATCTCTATATATAGATGCAACCTTTTGCAAATTTTTTTTTGACCTTTTGCAAATTTGAAAAGTTGTGACAGTTTGCTTTTCCTGTGACGGAAACATTCTAGAATTATTTCCTCGAGGGTGAATTTCAGTGAAAAGTGTTTCTCACAGCATTGTTCTGATTGTCTCTGGTAATGCTCTGATATATAGAAACAATAGCAAAGCATAAACGGATACCAAACAGACCTTTCAAAATCATTGAACTTGGATTGATCTTCCTCTCAGCGGTCAAAAACAAGGCACTTGCTAGTTGCTTCCCTTTATAGGGTAGTCATATCCTAAACATTTGGCTACCGACCAGAAACGTTTTTTGAGAAGAGTTCAGTTTGACAATTAAATGTTTCACAGCGAGACAGAATGGCTTTGAAAGTTCACAGTCAAAAAAAGGTCATCGGAGTTTGAAAGTGAGTGGCCATAATTCGATTTTCTAGCATATTTTGGGAGCAAATTGTGATATCAATTTTCTCAGACAGATCTATGGGAACTATTAGAAATGTTTCCCTACATTCCAAGTGACAGACAATTTGTTAGCAGACAAAATCCAGATTAGACCTAATAAGTCAGTGAGAGAGAAAAGTTAACCTATTTTAGCTGAATCTCGAAAAGTAACAACTGGTCGCGCTACCCCACAACCGTACGCCAATGCCTTTGATATTCAATTACTTCTCAAAGGGATATTCCCACCATGGAAGCGTATCGCTTTATTTAGATGTGCTCGTCATTTTTCGGCACCTTTAGGTCAAAATCACATCCTAGTGTATCGTTTTGTATCGCGAAGGTACAAATTTTCCATTTTTTTATGGTATTTTTGTGAATTCATCTGGCCAACAGCAAAATGAACATCATCACCACAATTAAGCTGAAAAAGGTTTTGATTTTCTTCATAGATGACATGACAAACCATCTACTACGATCAATTCCACGGAAGAATCGATGTGTTATATCAAGTTAGTCAAAAATAAGTTGCATTCCCTCAAACATAGGTACGGACATGATATTTCAGATGGCAGTTTTCAACTGACAATGTGGAGTGTTTTTCTTTTTGCCATATAAGTGTCAAACTATCTGCCATCGAAATGTCCCTTTAAATCAAGGAGCTCAGTAGATTTGTGTTAACGGTCTCACCTCTCCAAGCAATGGATCCTACTGCACCCAGGAGTAACGTGTTACCGTCCATGGAAAATTCCGCACTGAATCCAGCCTGACACCAACCGTGCCAAGCAATTCCCTTACCACTACTGTCAGCCTTAATCTGAGTTTCTGGTAGCAGGGAAAGATCAACGACATAGTTAAATTCCAAAACAAGACTGATAACATGATCAAAGCAAAATGAAAGGAAAAGAAAAGAAAAGAGAGCAGCGACCTTCTTGCAACCTTTGAAACAAAATTGATACAATCATATATACCAAAACAAAAAGAACAATCTTCCTTAATTTGACCTTGCCTCTTCTCTTACCGCTTCCTCCCCCTCCCTCTCCCTCCTCTCACCTTCCCCCTGGCCCCCATTGCACCACCATAATCACCATAGCCCTTTCTATGAGTTTACCGATGTTTACCGATTTTTCGATGCATACAAAGGGGAGCTTCGTACATTTAAAGCAAAATTAGTTTCACACATTTTTGAAGATTCATGTTTTGGCAAAACTGCTAAAGTTTGAGGGGTTATTTGTCTAGCATGCAAAGTTATACATTCACGAGACAGTTTGAAAAAGAAAGAAAAACAACAGACTATCCAATTTTTTTTTTTTGGGTGGGGGGCTCTGTTATTCTTTTGATTAAATTAGTATTATTGAATGTTACATATCTTGGGCAGAGAATTCTGATATTGGAATAATGTATAAAAAAAAAAGTTTTGGTTTTTTAATTTATTTAATGGAAAATGGACATTTCAATAGAGATGATAATTAATAAATCGCAGAATATTAACACAATGCTTCTTGCTTGGATGCTCCTACCGTGCAATAAATGAGCAGACACACATATATATATCTATATATATATATATATATATATAAACCTATGAGCAGCTGATAACTGGAACCAACTCCTCCTGTTTCAATTATTTCTACAATAAGGGATTGGACAATCATGTATAGTACCCTCTAGTGCACAATCATTTCTCAACATTCATTTTTCCACGCAAAATGTTTAGTGAGTTTTGAAGAGCAAATTTTGCCAAATCAATTGATGCAGTGAGTAGATTATTTAGAACCTAGGTAGCTAAGTTTTCCAAAGACCACAGGAGGTCCTCTGAGCATTTCGGACAGCATTGTCTATATGCGTGCAACAATGACTAGTTATTGTTGCCAAAACATTCAATGGATCAGTTATGTCACCATGGGTGAATATTTTAAACCTGGCATCAGGCCCCTAGCCAGGCCGGGCAACATGGCATGTGCAGCCCCCCCCCTTCTTTCTCGCCCATTGCAAAAAAATGCGCACCTCCACCCACCCAACTGTGCCACCACCATGTACACAAACACTACACCGGTTACAGGTATGTCAGCATTGTGCCCCTCCCTCACTTTCTGATCCCCACCCCCCACTCACAATTTCTCCTGATGGACTTGTTTTTCTTTCATCGTATTTATTTTTCATTTTCTTTCTGCTAAGTGTGTGGGTGCTTGTTCTCTTGTCTGACCATAATTTCACTAACATTTTGATCTGTATTTTAAGTATTTTAGGTTTTTTGGACTCATCCAAACGTAACAGGTTTCTCACATATATCACAGCCTTTTGAAAGGAGAAATGTGACACAAAATTTTATTAATTTTATCTAATTTACTATTTTCACAAGCCATTATCACTACAGACACTTGACAGAGAATATGAGAAAACGTGACAAAATTTTCAACATGGAAATTTGGGGTACATGTAGGAAAACATGGAGCCCGTTTGATACTGTCTTTGGAAATGATGTCTCAAAACTCAATTTCAAAATTCTACTAAACCAAATAGTGTTGTCTGCTATAAAGCATATAAGGCTGAAGGGTACAAATATTTTTTAACCCATACAATTTCTTACTGTCATAAGCAAAAGAGCTTAAAGTTTAAAGTAAAATATTTTCTTTTCCAACTTTAATCGACCTGACTAATTATTACAAAAAACAACAGACATTTCACTACAAATTTGTTGTCACCATTCTAAAACTATTACATTAGTACTAAATTGTATAACTATCATTTAAGTCCATTATTAAGCACTATAGGTTTGAAATTATACATGTAATAATTGCTGTACATACTACCACAGAAAGTTTAAAACCAGTCAGTTCTAGAAAAAGCTTTTTCAGGCAAACAGAAAACTTAACGATTTCTCCAGAAGTAAAATTTTTTGTAAAATTTTTAAATGTGAACAAAATGGCATTTGCTTAAATGAAAATTTGCTTAAATGAAAGTGCTGAGACAGGAGACAGTACAACGCAGCGCAGCTTTTTAATTTTTTTAAATTTTTATTCCTATTTTAGAAAGGAATTGGTCCTTATAGAAGGTGCAGGAAGGGGTAAATGAATCATGCCAAAGCCATCATCTCTGTGAACTAGAAGAAGTGACAGAGCAACAGAGAATACTCATATCCGGGGAGGGGGAGGGGAGGGGGAGGAAACAATCCCACCTAGGAGGTGTACATAAATATCTTTGTGCATCGTTTAGCATGGCTAATAGCTACTACATTCAAAACAAAAAAATACATTAGAAATATGATACTTACTCTCTAGTGTGCAAAATTCCCATGGAAAACAAAGAAAACAAAATAATGAAATGGACAAACAAACAGACGGAAAGAAAGAAAGATAAAAATATGCATATTTATATATTATTGATTAAAGATATAGATCTAAGAAATGATTGAAAAAAGATCTACAGTGCACAAGGAGTTTCCAAACTGCAGCAAACATCTCATCATGTTAATTACTTGAAGGGGAGAAGGGGGAGGAGAGGCAGGTTTATTGTTTTTATGAATATCTTTCCAAAATCCATGGGGGAGTAGCCTTCCAAATCAATGGGTATCACTTTGATAACCACCCCATCACCCTTGCCCCAATTTTTTTGTTATGGGAGGGGGGCAAGATCCTGTTATTGTTTACTTCCTTATCTCATCCCTACAATCCCACCCATACTTGCCCACTTTTGCCTCCCCTACTTTCTCCCATCAACTTTCCCACTTTCTCCCTTTAACTTCCCCCTCACCTCCCCCACTTTCCACCACTCTTAAGTAGTAGTAGGTGGATACCAATTGTACGTCTCTAAAGCTTGATTATTCAGCAGAGAGCTTCGTATATAGCAAAGAGATTCTGGGACAGGTCTAATGGGAGGAGTCTGAAAGTCTGTTGCTTAAGGGCTTAGCTACAGTAGTGAGGTACTAGCCTCAAGAGAGAGGAGTTTAAACAGTTTGTTTTCAAAGGATATTATCTCCAATGTTACCCAAACAATGACTGCAATAAAACATTCAATATTTTGAGACAATATTATTACTCCATTTTTAATCTTCTTCTTCTTCTTTTTCCCCCCAAATTTCAGGGTGTAGGAGAGAACTCTCAGCACTACTTAAAATAGTTTAAAGTCAAGCCCACCCCGTGGCCGAGAAGAAAGCAAGCAGTTTGAGAACCCCTAGTTACGTGACCAAAATGAATGAAGTTGATTGTGAATTAATTCATGTTAAAACTTGTGAAATGTGTAAACGATAAATCTACTGCAAAAACAAAATTAATGGTAACAATTTAATTGTTTTACTTTGTTAAAGAATATTACACCGTCTGCTAAGATAGTGTGGTAAAGACATATGAAGATCTAGATGGACATTATAGCAAATGTTTGGTGAGGGTACAACCGTCTAAAAATACGGTTTCATGAATCATCTCAAGCACCATGACCGAATGCCGATCCGGCTACATAGGAACTCAACAGTTTGCTACATATGTACTTAAATACTTATTATGAAGTCAAAATCTGAAATGTTAATGAAATGTGAGTGTTCAATTGCAGTATTATGTACTCAACACATATTTACTACCATGCAGTTATATGTGATAATTGTACTTGGGGACAAGCGTTTAGCTCCCAATATGCTAGACTATTAACAAGTGGTCACCTATGATCATAAGGTATTCCCCTTTCACTACTAACATTTGCAGACACTCCTGACTTGGGCAAAATGTTTTGGCTTAGAAAAACTTTATATCAAACTGGATGGGGGAGGGGGAATAGGGCAACCTTCACTGTCACCCCCAGCCCTACTCCACCCATGCCTCCTCCATTCCCTTGGTCTAAAGTTTGTTGATCGTGTATTAATTATCATATGAATACGTTGCAAGAGTAAATAAGGTTGTTAAATGCCTTTGTTGATGGAATATCATTTTGAGTGCTTGTCAACTTCTGGAACTTGGGACAAGAGTGACCATTATATGATTTTTCCTAGCATAATTTAGGCAGTCAAAGATGACCTTTAAAATAACACAACTAGTACACTTTTTTTCTCCAAATTCAACTTAAGTGTTGCACTATGTAGTACCCCAAGAAGGTTGCAACTACTAAAAGATTAAACTAGGTGGTTATATATAGCAAAATTACTTCTTCAGTCTAACTATTCTTATGTAAGGCTATATAAAAGGGTAAAGGGTCATTAATTATTGCTTTGAAAACTCACCTCTCCCTCCCCCACATAAACTTACTTCCTAAGCAACCCCTTCCCCCACCCCACCCCCACAATTCCAATCGCCTCTCACAACAGACTATACACATGTTGCTCTATATGTATAGACTACCTTCACTACCTCACTCCTAAGGCAACCCCTCCCCCACCCGCCCCCCAAAAAAAATCCCATCGCCTCTCCCAACAGACTCTAGACATCATGCTCTATATACACATAGACTTTTCAACTCAAAAGATATTTTGTTTGCTGAAATATATTTTGCCTATGATGCAAAGTAATTAAACAAAGTAATTAAACAAAGCAATTAAACAATCCACAGTTAGACATGATGCTCTATATACGCATAGACTTTTCAACTTAAAAAGATATTTTGTTTGCTGAAAGTTTGCTGAATTTTTGTTTGCCTATGCGTAGTAATTAAACAATCCACAGTTTAATTTATTTCCTTTTTTTATCTATGTAACATAGTTGATTTAGTAAAGTCTAGACATTGGCACTGATAGGAATACCATCATACAAGACACAGTAATAATTCCTTTGGTAAGAGTTCCCCCACTTATCTCCCAACCACCCAACCACCGCCTCACCCCTTCCCCATCCAAGTATGCATATTAACATGTGTCTCCTTGTGACGTGAGAACTTGCTTCCATTAAAAACGCTCAAAGTGTGTTGTGGTTGAGTTGCACCAAGGAGCACCGTCACCAAGGAGCACCATTCATTTTCTGTCCAGTTTAATCTCTCCTTCTCGCTTTACCCTTTCCCCTTCTCCTAAGATTGAATGGTTTGCACCAAATGAGCAACCACCACCACCCCCATAATTATCAATACATTTCTCAACTGAGTCTTAATAACTCACATTAATTGGATCCTGCAATTCATGAATAATTTTTACAACGTATCACACCAAGATATATTTATTTTCTAGTCTATACAACACAAACAATGTTTTCTACCTTTCAGTCGATTTTTCTGTTTTCTTCTTTATTTATTCCTTCTTCGAACATCCAAATAAAAAAAACAGGCGATGTATTGCCGGAAACTATAAAAATGGTATATTTTGAATTCTTCTACACTCATTTTTTTCATCAGAATATTTTTTCTTTCAGGTGAGCACTGGATCAAATCTCAGCAACCTTTTGTGAATTGATGAATGCCCACCAAGACATTACCAACGACAATTCTGTTTAATACTTATTCCCATTCGTTTCTTGAGTTTACGAGGGAGTTCTTAAAACTCCATCACGTGTTTAATACAGAATTTACACAGCCAAACTTTTCAAACACAGACAAACATGGACAGACAATTTCATGTAAGGATTCATTCTTTCTTCTTCTTCTTCTCATCTTTTTGTAAGTTACACTCACCATAAAGACATGGTCTAGTTTTGTTCACACTTGCGAAATCCAACTCTGCGTTTATTTCATAACATGCTCCGTTTGGTAGAATGACCTTCACAGTTTCTTTGAAGAAGTGATTTGACCAGCGATGGGCGCATGCCTAAAGATGAAGTTTATAATTCAAGCAAAGAAAATAGGCATCTACACTTGATGGAAAATGAACGGGCAGACGAACATTAAAAAGGAAAAAAAAAACAAAAGAAAATAAACATAACATAAAGAAAGGCAGACATGAACCAGAGGAGAAAATAAAGGGCTCAAAATGCTGCTAACTTCAATCTACTAAAATAAACCAAAAATGTAAGACAAGAATGGGGATAAAAAGCATGCTGTGAAATCAGTGGAAAAACAGACATCTCCACAATAAATGTGTCAGGTTTAGACATTTGAAAGTGTAATTGGAAACAAAAGTTTGTCTTTTCATATGGACTCAGATCATAAATATTCCATATTCTGGGAAAGTCAAATTTTTTCTTTCTGTCTTTGTGTGTTTTATACAATTCGTTTTTAACCTTCCAAACGGTGGGATGATGCGATGCATTCCCATCTCCACCCCTGCAATCACTCCTTCCCATCCCAACCCCTCCCTCCCCCACCCCCACTCCCCAATTCAAACCATTTAGATTATTCTGAAAATAAGAACATCTTAAAGAGGGTCACTAAAACACTTCATCCACAAACAATGTATGGGTCAAAAATCTTATAGACTTTATTAAATGAATTATTTCTTTTGGGAGTTTTTAATTTGTTATCTTTTATTTGATTATGAAGGCCAGAGAAGTGTTTAATTTTTGGCCTCTACAAATCTTTCCTATTTCTTTCAAATTTTTTTTTGTCAATATATGAGAAATGAATGATGGTACAGTACTGGGTTTTTTTTTTTCTTTCCTTTTTTGTTTTTTTTTTTTTTTTGGCTTGGCTTTGAGGGTTGGGGGGCATTCCATTTTTCCTTGGAGGGGAAAGGCCAAACGTTAACGCGAGAAAATTTGATATGATTTCTCTGAGGCTGTTACTTTGATGTGGATATAGGATCCATTTTACTCAATCTGTTAATTGACTGTGGTTTAGTATGGTGTCTTTGGCAGACATGTGGGTGCATCAAGAGCGGAGGATAAAGTGATGATACCGTGCAAATGCTGCAGCTGTGAATCTGTGCGAGAAGCAAGCTGTTAACTACAAAGCTGGTTAGTGGTTGGAGGATGCAATTCATGCTAGCATACCAATTGTGGATGTTTCTATATAACATCCCTCCCAACTATCGCACCTCCCTCCCCCACTCCTCCCTCCTTTGGGCCACTGGTTTTTGGATAAATCATAAAGGACGATACAATACTAATGGTGACAATGGCTAAACCGCTTGTCCCCAAGTACAATTTTCCCATATAATTGCATGGTAGTAAATATGTTTGAGTACATAAATACTGCAATTGAACACACACATTTCATTAACATTTAAGATTTTGACTTTATGTTTCTTTTCTTTTACAAATTTGTTGAGACAGTTATTGGAAGTCTACTGGAACAACTAGGGATTTTTTTTTTTTTTTTTGGTCGCTGCCGTAACAAACCAGTTTCTTTCCAGTTATTGGAAGTCTACTGGAACAACAACTAGGAATTTCTTTTTTCTTGTTTTTTCGGACGCTGCCGTAACAAAACCAGTTTCTGTCAAAGCCGTTAAGTTTTCTGTCTTGCGGGATCATAGTGACACTCACCATGGAGACAAGGTCTCTCTTTAACAACTGATGAATATTCAAGGTTGCTGTTGATGACGTAACACACACCATTAGGAAGGATAGCGTCACTGTAAAAATCGTTAGCCCAAAGATGGCCGCAGGCCTACAGCACACAAAGAGACAAGGACACATGTATAGAGGATATGACGAAAGGCCAATCGGCCTGAGACAAATATACAGAAGAGACAAAAAAGATGAAGAGAACAGTTTTATAGAGGAAACGGTGTGAGGGTACGCAGTCTGCCGATTAATTAGCCCAAAAGATAGCTGCAAAGGGTGTCATGTAACTCATTGTTTAGGGGTACAAATGACAGGAAAAGAGGTACATGTAAATTTGGTTGGGAACACATATGAAGAGCCAGTGGTTCGGTTTGATGCCCCCTCTTGTAAATTGCCCTCTTTGAGGAAGGTGGAAGAAACATTTATACTTTTAACTCTATCCTGTCACTAGCTGTGCAGGTGAAATCTTATGCAAGTAATAAATCATCTGAACCCTGCATTACAGCAACATGATGTACACTGTAATTATCACGTTTAATTGCCATTAGGTCATCATTCGCTTTATGCCGTTGACAAATTCATGTATACACAAAATAACACCAGATAGTATTGCATAAAAATATCTTTGCCACGCAAGTTAATTAAGTGCTTAATGACCATGTGGTTTCACCTAATGATACGGGCAAGTTTCCAGCATTTTTGTTTAGCATGATATTTCAGCCAGTAGATTATCCCTGTTACTGTGCAACAGTACTAAGATTCTGTAGCATTGCTGCACTCTAGTTCTCCATTTCAGTGGTTTTCATCAAGCCAACTCACAAATGATGTGCATTATATGGTTAGTTAATATGGCCATTGAAAAAATGCAATAATTTGGATCTACCATAGATAACGGTCATATTTGTATGACAGGGTTATCATCTAGTGTATAATTTCTGATTAGCAGTTTCAAACTTTATTCTTACCGATACAAAATGTTCTTATATGTTCTTAAATTAAACTGAAACTGAAACTATTAACAAATATCCCTTCTCCTGAACCAGTTACCATATATTCAAACTATAGGGCAGGATAAGAAGTGTTAAACCCAGAGGTCACCAACTGGGGAATATATTAGTCATATGCCATGTCCCATCATGGGGTACTTCCAAGGAATTTCAGTGAACCACAGAAAATTAACACACTGCACAGATTTCACTTAAACTCACAATATAGGACCAAAGACGTCAAAGTCGATTTATATTTATTTTTTTATAATGCGGCACAACGTCTCGATGGTTAGATGGTGTGCAGTTGTTTTATACCATGCTGAAGTTGACTTTTGGTATATATAGATCTGTATACTATCGAGCGATGGACATAAAAATCTATGCGTTCAAAATTAGTCTCGTACAAGATTTGCCTGATCGGGAATGCTTAAAACGGTCTTGAAGATAATCTAGGAAAAAGGACCTCGAGATGCGTAGTGACTTAGTCTTCACATCTTAACTTCAAATATTACAAAGCATCGGAACTTTTACTTAAAATGAAGATCTTGACCATTGGCCTTTACGGGCACATTTGTTTTTACTCCACTTTTTCTTTTTACCACAGCTTTTAGTCGTAACATTTGGGTTGTGACAGGTTTAGACTGGACCAAGTAAATACCGTACGTACCATCTTCAAATGTGACTGTTTATTCACAAACTATGATTGTCTTTACTCTTCTCGATATATCAGAATAAGAACCATTCGCAATATTTTCAGTTATAAGTGTGTTTTGGGGGGTTTTTATTTTTGTTTTTCCTTCCTTCCTTTGGTCAAACCTTAAAAAGGGAATTAAGAAAAGTATTTTGCCAACTGCAAATTTCCAAAGTTGGCCGATGTGATATTTCCAGTTTCCTCTTGTTTCACTTAGCCGATTGCTTCTATGGTCTATACATTTTGAATGATGCCGTAAATCATGTTTAAACCTAAATAATGTTTGCCATATAGCACTTGGTGACATATTAAGCATCATTTATATTTGGAACCTACTGGCAACAAATTTTGTGAAAATGGTATGAGAATATAAAAATAAACATTTTGTATTTTGTAATATAGTGATAATATTATTAATTTATATATTGTATGATAATAGTTATAAATAGAGGATCACATTTCTCGTCATGAGGGGGTCGATGTTGGGATGAAATATCCAATTTAGAAAAGAAGCCATGAAAGTTGAAACATATATTATTAAGGCATCAGTTGTAAATTCTGTATCAGTTAGGACAAAGCAATTTTGTAAAAACAGATGAAAAAGGAAAGGAGAAAAAAAGGAAAAAATAAAGAGGCGTTAGCAACCCTCAGAAGCCCAAACCGTATTAACAACAGTGGAACACACATACTGACGAATACAGTACAGAGAGACAAAACCCTTAACATTGGTACTTGTAACTTAATCTTCAACAAATTTAATTCCTAGTTATGAAATGTAATGACATGATAATTCTCAGTATATTTCCAAATTCTTTTTACATACAGAAAAATAAAACCCATTCCGATATTTTTTTTCTACATTTTTTTAGAATCACACTTTGCCTTAGATTTTCTGTACAATCATCAAAGAGTTCACTATTAAATATAATTATGCTCTCTGTCAATTTGTAAATTGATAGTGATCATTAACCAACAACATGTATGTATGCCATTTTGCATTGATCAGTCGCATTTATCATCGGTAATAACATTAATATTGACAGCTTTTGGATCCCTGGTTTTCAAAGTGGGGGTCGCGACCCTTTTCAGGGGTGCCAACCAATTTTGGAGGGTCAACAGAGCATTTGGAAGGAAAATAAGACATTGTCAATATGTCTGAGTGAAGAAAAATGTTGATTGATAACTATAACACCAGATTTGCAACTAAGCACCCTTAATAACATAAAAAATTCTCAATTTTATGGGATAGTCCCCACTCATATACCCCTAATATACCCTACAGGAGGATCTCCAATAGTATGAAGGTGACAATTTGGGCCACCAAGGGGAAAAACTTGAATACCAGGGTTTTATAGCATGGACATGTTAAGAAGTTGCCCATGTCTTTCAGAATGTCATTCATGATGTCTGGTGAGTGTAATTGGCATTTCATCTCCACCATTAGCAGAAGAGATCATGTCCATTCCTGGTCAAAGACAAACAATTATACTTCGGTGCAAGCTGGACATGGCTGTTAAATATATCTTAACTTTTCTTTTGTTTCTTCAACTATGTTCTAGTCTAAGCTACGAGGAAACTTTGAGTCCTAGCAATGTTTCTTTAACTATGTTCTAGTCTAAGCTACGAGGAAACTTTGAGTCCTAGCAATGTTTCTTCGACTATGTTCTAGTCTAAGCTACGAGGAAACTTTGAGTCCTAGCAATGTTTCTTTAGCTTTTCCAGTTTCAAGATTCCCCTATGAATATTATGCAAAAATCTCTTGGATGCTCCTTAAAGGTTAAATTGATGATATCAGCTCCTTTTGATGCTGGGCTGTAATGTTAATCCATTGTTTTATAAGTATTAATAACTCAACCAAAACAAGTTCTATGAAGTTATAAAGAAAAAACAGAGCTTCCATGGGGTGTAACATACCAATTGAGGTCATATTCAAGTCTTATGAATTCCAATTGAGGTTTATGTTGCATGTCAGCAACTGACCTAGGGGCCTGTGTAATGTATAGTCCAGTCACTATAACAGATTAGCCTTAGCTGTGTCAAAGGGGGCATTTCTCAGAAATTAAAGACCGTGTAATAGACAGAAATACAACCTGGACTTAAATAGGAAAAATTGGATAACTGTCTAAATTCATCCATTTAACATATAATTTGTATGGGAACACAATCAGCTGCAACTAAAGCCAATGGAAAAGATTTATCTTAGGGAAGCAGACGACCAGGTACTCCTTAAAATACATGCAGTTTCAACTGATCTAAACTTTGTATTTGTTATCTTGCAAAAATTCATTTTTTCGAATGTAGCGATTATCTTCATTCCTTAAATTTGACAAATTACTAAACTGTAGAGGAGTACAAAGTCATTGTTTAAAACCGAAAGGAAAGCCACATGACTCTCTGTATGTATCATGTAACCATTAATAGTTCAATAAGTTTATAAAACAACCAGACAAATCAGGTATATTTTTCTCATATTTACTATGGCAATGGAGTAGTACTTACCACAACTTTCCCATTTAGCCCTGACTTCCTTGCCAAAGAAACACCAAGCCACTGGCCATCTTTGGAATCTTCCACCAATGGCCTTTCACCTTGTCCACTTCTTTGATTACCTTCAAAGTAACAAAAAAAGTTGTTCCACTTTATATCAAAATAAGTGAAATTTAGCAAACCAAACACACAGCCAGGAAGAAAAGTACCTGTTATGATGTAGGCTACAGGATATTTCATAGCGTTCCTTTCAAATAAACACTAGTCGGAAAATCATTTTTTTGAAATCTCTCATCTTTAAAACACATCTAGGGATCTGTTACTGTAAATACATAGGCCTTGGAGTAGGACCACAGTGCTCAATGAAGTAAGAAAGTCCCATTTACGGTGAACTTATACTTATAGCTCACAACATCCTTGCTTGGGAAAAACTAACATAGCTAAGTAATACTAAATACAAAATATAATTTTTGCAACTAAATAACATAAAAATATTTTCAAATTGGGGGGGAGTGCCCACTCATATACCCCCAAGAATGTCATTCATGATGTCTGGTGAGCATAAACTGGCATTCCATATATCCACCATTAGCAAAAAAATATCATGTCCTCTCCTGGTCTAAGAAGAGGACGAATTATACTTCTGTGCAAGATGGACATGGCTGTTAAACATCTTAAATTTCAAGGGCTTAAATTCCAAACAAAATAATATGACTAAATGGATGCTATTATACACTTTGGTAGCACCTGTGCCTAGGTAAATTAGGGTAGGGCCCAATTGTGAGGAGTAAGCCTTCATTAGGCCTAGGCCTAGGCGATAAATGATTACCGTTGCATTCTTCGGTTGTTGGTGGAGGCGGAAGGAACCTTTTTTAATTTAATTCCGGGCTTGCCAATTCCTTTCATTCCTTTTTTTAGGCCTTGGCACCTTTCGGCCACTTGGTTCTTGACCTTTTTTATTGGTTTGCAATTCCTTTTTCCTTTTTTTAGGCTTTTTTTTGTTCCAAGGGCGGCTTTTTTTGCCTTCGGCCATTTTTCCCTTGTCTTTACCATACAAGTTCCATATGTAAGTAGCCTATGCTCTAGCCTAGCCGGCCCAGGGCACGACGGTAAATTACGGTAACTATGAGATGCCGTGAAAACACACTGCGCATGATCACAATATGGTAGAGAAATGTGGTTGGTTGAAAGTTACTTTTGTGAGTGTTTGCTCAACTGTTACCCGTAGTACTACTTTAACCGTCGAGGAAATGGAACTCAAGAATCACTTACGGACGTGTTCGTTGTTTTTCGAGCAAAATGAAAATGGTTACTCAATTTGCAAATGGTTACTTACTTTGATAACATGACATGACTGATATATTTTTCAAACTATTACTTTAAAGTTTAAATCATAACTAGAGAAATGATAAAATACCATATTTTCGATTATATGAAACGATGATTAATTAATACACATGATCATGAATGCCTTAGTAGTTAGAGACCGTACCTTCATTATCGAAATTCACTTGGGTACATCTGTGGTTTGACGCAGGTGTCAAGTTGCATTTGAAAACGGCTCCGGGTCGGTGTAATGTTGGTTGATGAACTGAGCTAGATCGCGGTGCACCGACGAGTAACCTGAAAAATGAAAGAAAAAAAGAAATGGGAGATTTTACGTTTTATTTCTTCCTTTGTAAAATTGCAAAATATTGTCCTTTAATATTGTAAATCACGAGAAGGAATTGAAAACTATGTGCTGAACGTCCGGAACGCTCCACTTACATAAACTTTATGATCGGCGGGGCCGAAGTGTTAATTTTAAACTAATGAGATTGTTTACGGGTTTATACAGGTGGACCCAAACGTTCGTACTTTACATCGAACCCTCTACGTCTTCCGTCAAACACCAAGTAGCTCTATTTCAAAAATATAAAACACATTCCGCACACATAAACATGTACAGTATAGCGTGATTCGCAGCATTGGCCTTTTACATATCTTTACAGAAGCCCAATTCGTATAGAACAATGTAAGCAATTCATACCGTAGATATGTAATCTGTATGAAATTGTATGAACACTTTAAAGTAAAAAATAGAGTGAAAACGTTCGGACGTAATGACCTTTAACTTTCACAAAAGGGGGAAAAAGAAGATATTTTCACGATTTAATTTAATAAATGCAATGAAATGATCATCATGATCATTTCAAGGTCTTTGGTCGCTTTCCCCGGTAAAAGTAATTATGTCCGCACGCGTCCGAGTATGGCAAGCCATGTGGGACAAACACTGCATAATATATCAGCGTATTAATCGTAATTTATACGCGTATTAATTGGAATATATACGCGTATATATTATTAGCCAATCATATGGCCCAAATATATCCGCGTATTAATTTGAATATATACACGTATTAATTCGAATATATACACGTATTAATTCGAATATATACACGTATTAATTCGAATATATACACGTATTAATTCGAATATATATACACGTATTAAATAGAATACATATGGGGATTAAATCCAATATATGCACAGATTAATTAGAATATACACGAAAACACATTTCCGCTCTTGCTGTGTACATATATCAACGATAAATATTTTGGCGGGCTCGCGAGATCGCTTCAAAAAGCGAAACTTTACACATGTACAACACATATATATTCGAATTAATACGCGTATATATTCGAATTAATACGCGGATATATTATGCGGTGTTTGTCCCACATGGCTTGCCATATCCGAGTGGATCTTATCTACGGATCTTTTCTATATATGGAAGAGGCAACGTTGTATAAGCAACCCCAAATCAATAAAGAGAGCGTGAAATGATTGGTAACGCGGCCTTGACTTTGGTTGACCTCAGCACTTATATCACGGTGGTCTCCTCTCAATTGACAAAAACTCCCACGGTCACATATTTTGAAGCGCATATATCTTGGCAAGTCTTATAATTCATATGAAGAAGTTTGCAATGTAACCATTGATAGCCGGTGTCACTGTTAACACAGATATGTGTCCGTCCCTCACCCCCCCCCCCCCCCCTCCCACCTATAAAACAGGTGCCCGAGATTAGGCTATATGTCTGGATATCATGTGCTTTATTTTACATCATAGCAACAAAAGATTACGTTAGTAAAGAGATTTATTCTGTTTTGTGTTTTCGTGCGTTTGTTTTGCTATCTGACCGAGGACTTGAACAAAAGAATTTCAGGTCCTCGGTTGTGATTTCTAAAGAATCACCACGTCCTCGGAAGAATTCTTTTGTATGGGGTATTGTTAAGGTTAGGGTACGTGGATTTGAACAATGGAAAATACAATGGGGTCCTCGGTCTGAATGTAATACAAACATGTGTGTGTGTGTGTTTACGAATGAAACGCTCCAGGTGAGTCCCTCTGACTGGATCATTCATATCCCAGATGGATCGTGTGTCGCGCGACGCCCCCTTCTCGCCTTTTGGCTTACCTGCGGTGTTTATATACTATTAGCTCGCTCCCAGCATATAGATCCTTAAGATCACGTGTCAAACTTGCCCCCTTCCCCAAGTCTTCATGTTTTGTTACAAAAAGAACATTCAAACCATTCATGTAAATCCCATAGAGTTAAAGGCATTGAAGACTCGCCCCAAACCGCATGCCGCCCTCTGAAGAAAAAGGTTAACTTTCCGTTGCTTGCAAGTGAAGTTTTCTTCTTGTCGCTACAAAATGCAGACAGTAATGAAACGTGATACCTTGTTATCTTTTATCTAGACCTGAGATGTCCATCGCTGCTATGTACACTGTGTTTTGGGTATTGACCGTAGCTGCATGTTTTGATTGTACACAAGTGTCTAATTACCGACGGTAGCACAGCATGTGTGTATTTTCTGGGATCGATGTGGTGTCTAACACTTCTGTTACTTCGAAACTAGGTCAGATTACCGGCATGAGACGTTTCCTTGTGCGCGAGTCTTCACACCCTTTAAGTTTCCAGTTTGTTTAGTACATAAATGACACAGAAACCCAACCATCGCCACTGCTCTATTGGATAAAGGTAACTGTCATGAACAACTTTCCCAAACAGATATAAAAAATAATTTTGTTATTCTTAACAAAAATCTTCTAAAAATCATGCTTGGATCAGTGTTTTGTTTTAAGTCACGTCTACATTACATTGCAGATTCAGTAGGACGTTGTATGCAAGCTACCTTGGCCTGGTTTCTTCGTTAACGAAAATAGAAAAAAAAACTATAACGTAAAACAGTCTTGCACTTTGGGTATACCCGTACTTTAAAAGTTCATTTAGTGTCTGATGGGTGTTGTCAGTGATCTGGTAGAGTTATGTACTTTGAGAAGGTACGGCCTGCGAATGGATAAAGGTTTTGTGGTATTGATAAGAACGGAGTGCAGTTAATCAGAGCAAATCTAACATCATATATAGAGCCAAAAACACCAGAAGGAAGTTATCAAAATTCCCCTCTACCATATGTCCTTATTATAACATATGAGAGTATATTCGTGAGTGCAACGGCCGAACACCACTCGCAACACACACACACACACACACACACACACACACACATA
>KN882527.1:184308-197757 GCA_000934455.1 Apostichopus parvimensis
TCATCTGTTTTATCAGGAAGGAAAATAAATCAGTGCGCTCCGCGCGCAGTGCTCACATTTTGTTGCCTTGGGCTTCGGGGAAAAAAATCGAAAAATCGAGCGTAGGGTTCATCATAATTATTCCATGTGGCCCTCCTTTGCAAAAGGTTGGACAACCCTGGGTTAGAGTGTCTCCTCTTTAACAAGAAACTATATAGTTTTTTTTTCACAGACGTTATAACATGCTCGTTATGTGTGCTTCTTTAGATCAACAGTTTGGTCCGTTATATCATCAAAACCTAACACCACATTGCAATCTGCATTGAGCACTTCTCATTTATCTCTCTGTGCATTTTCTTATCATTCAACATCATTTTCTCTGTCATTTTGAACTTTCCAAGTGAATGACAATTGACGCCCTTTTTTCACGTATGCAATCATCCCATATACTCATTTGTTTCTATTAGCTCTCTATGTTTTACATATAACTACAATAAACTACACAATGGTATCATCAAGGACTTTTAGTGAACACATTTATTTTCATTTATATTTCATATGTTTTCTTCTATCTCATTATCAAGATTTTGATAAAAAAATAAACATTTTATTTGAAAACAATGTTATCATATTCTAGACAGTATAAATTTCATATTGATTTTAAGTTTGAAATAACCCTTAAGTTTTCTATGCCATTGTCAATCAAATTCTAGACAGTATAAATTGCATACTGATTTTAAGTTTGAAATAACCCTTAAGTTTTCTATGCCATTGTCAATCAAATTCTAGACAGTATAAATTGCATACTGATTTTAAGTTTGAAATAACCCTTAAGTTTCCTATGCCATTGTCAATCAAATTCTAGACAGTATAAATTGCATACTGATTTTAAGTTTGAAATAACCCTTAAGTTTTCTATGCCATTGTCAATCAAATTCTAGACTGTATAAATTGCATACTGATTTTAAGTTTGAAATAACCCTTAAGTTTTCTATGCCATTGTCAATCAAATTCTAGACAGTATAAATTGCATACTGATTTTAAGTTTGAAATAACCCTTAAGTTTTCTGTGCCATTGTCAATCAAATTCTAGACAGTATAAATTGCATACTGATTTTAAGTTTGAAATAACCCTTAAGTTTTCCATGCCATTGTCAATCAAATTCTAGACAGTATAACTTCATATTGATTTTAAGTTTTTATAGCCCTTTTATAGCCCTATTATAGTTTTCCATGCCATTGTCAGTGTTCTTCTAAGTACCCATTAGGCGTTGGCTTCTCTCTCTTTATAAGGCAGCATCACTTCTCCATAACAAACTTTTTTCCCTGATTAAGTCAATTTCTCATTGATTAACCTTTTGTTCAGTTACTGTACGTAGTATCACATCACTTCATAAAACAATAGAAACATTGGGAGTTGTGTTAGATCCCATGTACCTGACTCTCAGAGTGTTGCTATGTTAAGTGATCAAGCATGAGCAACCTCCTTCCTCATTAAAAAAGTAAAGTTTTTAGGACAAACTAAGAGTGTGTTATAAAATTCAAACAATTTCACCAAAAATAGAATATTAGATAAAATTGTATATAGCTCAGAATGTAATACTTGATTGGACGTCTAATTTGTAATTTCGCTGCGTAAACACATTCCCCAAGGAAAGAGACTTATTGTTTTTCGTATTCTTCTTTTTTTCTTTGGCAAATACAGAGCACCACTTGCAATAAATAAAGTCAAAAAGAGAAAAAAAAGTGCAAAATATGGCTACCACAGAAAATCCAAAATCTAAGTCATTAGACCCAATCTGTGTCAATCAATTAAATCATAGTATAGTCTTTGACAAATGATGACTTTAGCCAGAGACTTTTAGTCTCCATATGTCATAGTCTAATGGATGAACATCATCGAAACATCTTGACTAGCACTGGGAAGCTTACCCTCATCACCAACTTAACCTTAACTGAGACATTCCACAATTTAAAGGCAAATATCAAAGAAACATGTCTGATACTCAAATATTTCTGTTTTCTATGACTATAACATGATTATATCATTATTTTCTGCCTGAAGTCGACCCTTTAATGGCATTGAAGACACGCCCCCAAACCGCGTGCCGCCATCTGCAAAAGTTAACTTTCCGTTGCTTGCAAGTGAGTTTTTTTTTTGTGTCGCTACAAAATGCAGACAGTAATGAAACGTGACACCTTGTTATCTTTTATCTAGATCTGAGATGTCTATCGCTGCTATGTTCACTGTGTTGTGGGTATTGACCGTAGCTGCATGTATTGACTGTGCACTAGTGTCTAAGTACCGATGGTAGCAAGCTGTGTGTGTATTTTCTCGGATCGATGGTGGTGCCTAACACTTCCGTCACACCTCATTCAAAACTAGGTCAGAATTACTGGCATGAGACGTTTCGTTATGTTTCAAGTCTTCAATGCCTTTAAGTAACAGAAATTTACTATACTACTTTGGTTGTGAAGACATAATAAAAGCTCCATGATGAAAGTGTGATAATAGTATTGTACTAAACAAATCATTTCACTGCTACCAATCTGACCATTGTACTCAATTTACACCATTGAAATAATTCGTCAACCCTTCCATAACAAATACCTTGAATTATGTTTTCATCGCCTCAAATTTGTGCAATCAACTGCGAATTGGAGAAAATGAATGAATGAATGACCTGCTAAAACTTGCAGCATAATACACTCAGAGTTTACCAGGATAAAGAAAGCAGCCAGAGAATCAAAAAAAAAAAATTATTTAATATTTCATTAAGTTATTTGGTTTTCAAATGTATACATAGCCAGGAAGCAAATGACACTAACAATTATATTTTGGTTTGAACCTATTGACCACAGTCTGTTTTTAAAGGATGACATTAACACAAGATTAATTTTGAATTTAAAAAAAAACAATGCTATCGGTCAAGGCTGCAATCGTGTACCATTTTTAAATCTTTGAGAAATGTCCCTTTAAACATCTGAGGCTCATCAGTGAAAGTGACTGGACCATAAAGTCTAACATACAGAACCATTACAGTTCCTCAGATGAAACACAAATATTTGATAGGGAAACATAAGACTTTTTAATGTACTCAAATGACCTGTTTAAAAAATGTAATTTGTCAAAGACAAATGGTGATGAATGTGATTCAAGTATGTTCCTATGAAGTTAAAAAGAACATGTTTCATTCAAGAGATTAAGGATTAAGATAAAGTCATGCACAGATGAGCTGACGTCATCATTAGTGTAGCCTTAAAGGAGCAGTTCAGAAATTAAGTCTATTTAAACGATGAAAATTTGTTTGCCAAACGATATCCTTTAATTAGAGAAAAAGTGACAAAAACAATTATATAATATAAATTTTCATTTGTTACAAAACATTCTGTTTTCGTATAGTGAGGTAGATTGAAGAACCACAGCCTATGTGGCCACTCTATTTTCTGTGCTGTAGATAGTTTCTGCATTAAATTAAAATATGAAATATAGATTAATACTGAACGTTCCTGCAACCCTGTTTACGCATAATGCACACATATGGATAGGGTCACATGCTAGGAAATTTTTCTCCCACCCAAAACCTCCCAAATTTATGCAAGAATTTTTAATTTTTAAACTTTTCAAGGTTCTCCCAAAAATTCCCATTTCTGATAGGTGACCGTTTGACCTCTATCCCACATTTCCTGGAGTGCTTCCCAACCCCTGACCTGGGTGCCCAGTACGTATTCATCTTTACTGCTAGCATAATTGACCAGACCGAACACCAACGACTGAGCGAATCTCGCGGCGGTGCAGTAATAAAGACAGGACTTTTCCAGTTGGTTTAATTGGCGGACTCTACCGTAACCCTTTAAGAACAACGCCACTGCCTTGTCTCTGGATGCTGTCTTGGACTGCAGGGCGTACATGACGGCGATGCCGATATCGAATACCGTACAGCCGTAGTAAGCGTCGTCAAAATCGATGAACCCCGACATGTGGACCTCGCCGCCAATGTCTGCCGCCGTCTGGTCGACTAGTATGTTCACATCGTTATAATCTCCGTGGATGAAACCTGAGAAGAGCGAAGGATGACAGAGAAAAGCTGTTTGACTAGAGAAACGTTAACCCCCCCCCCCATAGTGTCATTGGTCTGTGTCTGAGAAGTCATTGATGATATGGCATCGACTTTTGTGCTGTCTGAGAAGGATGGTTACCTGTCATGACGGATGACATCTTGACCACATTGGATACAGCTAGGGGGGGGGGGGATTGGGGGGAAGATGGGGGATGCCATGTTTGTTCTTTGCTGTTGTTTAATTAAAGATAAGTTGTTACTCTCAGCTATATTAGGACAGTTACAGGTCATGTTGGATGGCTGAAATTTCACCAATCACCAGTTACCACCAGTTATTTTTACGACGTTTAAGTGACCACAACCATTACAACTTGCACAAGGGGTGGCTTCCAATTCAACATTTTTAACTCAAATTTGGAATCTTTTAACTTTAGTAAGTCATTTCAGATGGGAAAACCTCTTGCTCTTGGATGAAAAACCCACCTTACTATGACCTGGCCGGGTATCGAACCGGAACCTCTGATTGCTAAGCCTCATTGCTTCAAATGCCATCGCATTTATCCACTCGGCCACAGCATCGGTTTCACTAATCCTAGTACTGCCATTTACTAGGAGGTGAAATTCTAATAATGTTTCTTACCTTCAGGTGTTCTGCATGCAATATTTACAGGGGAAACTTTAAACATCATTTAAAAATGGCTGCCATGGTCTTGTCCAACATTTGGTGAAATTGTGCCACTGGGCGGGAGTGAACTTTATTTACACACACTTAGTTTTTAATGTGTTCTGTTCCTACTGTTCAAACGTCCATGTTTATCAAAGACTATTATATGTCAATTTAAGGGAACGACTGCATACAGTTTTAAGTGCCGCCCAAATGCTTAAATCTTGTAGATATCTCTGCAAAACAATGGACTGTTCAATTGTACGTCACATGTATTAAAACGTAAAGGAATTTGGCGTATAAATTAGGAGATACTTGGTCTGGTGTTTGCAATCCTTATGAAACCTTCTCTTTATATTTCGTTGTTGTTGTTGTTTTTGAATACAGACGGCAGAGATGATCATGAAACTAAACATGCTCTATATGCATGCTCTACTTGGTTTATTCTTTCAACCAATAGAGTCAACAGACCCCTCCTTAGCTATGGCATTTGACATCCTATTCTGAAAACAGTGGAAAGTTCCTTGCTTTTGGTCAGTGCAGCATTTCTGCCTATGATGTAGCAACCAATGTTAGAAAACCCTAGAGAGGGCGGAGATTAGCAGTGACGTCGCCAAGGGGTGGCCTTGGGCCAAGCCCTTCCCCCCCCCCAAAAAAAATTGTGCCCCCCAGATGTGATTTGTAGTGTTAAAAAAAATACTCTAAAATACTTTAGAAACTTTATCTGCCTCAATAAAAACATAAATTTCGGACAGACTAAGCCCGAACATTCTTGACCATAAAGTTACTTCTTCAAGTTGCAAAATATAGCACCAGATTGCATTTTAATTAATGCAAAATTTCTCAAAGGGGAGGGGGACACTCCCTCCCCTTAGACCCTCCCCCAGGATGGCATTCACCAATAAACATTGTGCCCCCCTAATTAAGTGCTGTGCCCCCCTAGATTGAAATGTCTGGCAATGCCACTGGATATTAGAGGGGTATGACCCTAAAAAAGTACCCTCAGGAGGGTCCATATATTTTTTAAAACTTTGTATTAACTCTATGTGACGTTATAACACTTAATTCTCTACAAGTGATGATAGAGCTTTAGTGGCAAATACTTCAAAGATCCCCCTCCCCTCCCCCACTCCTTCCCCCTGCCCCCTAAGAAATACGTACTCATTTCAATTGTTGGTGGCAACAGCAAGAACCGTAGACTCAATAGCCATAATTACACTGAATTGTCTTCATTTAACAACCTTTCTGAAAACCTAACTCAATCGTTCATAGTGAAAATTTTATTTTAAAAGTGAGTAACCTCTTCGGCTCATACCTTGAGGTAGATCTTTTCTTCTTTGGAGAACTTTGGTCTGGAAATCGTCTAGCACTTCTTTGATCATCTGTTTCTGCTCGGCATCTTCCACAACGTGAAGAAAGCTGTGCAATGAATGCACATTATTCAACGACCAGATGAACCGATCACCAAACTCCATCATAGGCTTGTGGTCTAGCTTCATGCTCTATAATATATGCAACAAACAGATATAAAAAAAAGTCCTTGGGAGATCAATTTCTTGAAATTTAAATGCTCTAAAAAAAAAATTAAAAAATTGTGGACCATTCCCAACTTGGAGAAGGGTAAACTATTGTGAACCAGAACCAGGAGATGGTAAGGGAGAATTAAGCCGTTTCCTGGGAAACGGAGTCCTTTCAGGGACTAATTAAATACATCAATGTAAGCACTGGCTTTTTCTTTTGTTTTCTTCAGTGTCTCTTCTTACATTGCCCATAAAACGGTAAATCGATTTAAAGTGAAGGTATCCTCTGGTGGCAGAATTCAATTTTTTTTTTGTCACTTACAAATCAGATGCAAATTAACTACAAGGAAAGGCAAAAATAAACCAAATGCGAATAAAGTTATTTATTGAAAAATTATTCTGTAAGTTTAATAATCAAATCGAAATTTGTCCAAAGCCAAGGAGGAAGAGCTGGCCAACCTTTTTCAGTCTCACAATCTCTAGATTTTATCTACTTTTAGTGATGGTTGGCTTATTTGTACATTCCAAATTCTCTCATGCAGAAAACAAAAACTTCCTAGTCAATATTCTGACTTAAAACGGTGATTCTTTACCGAAAAGTAAAAGCTGGGCACAATATCTTCAGTTTTTGAACATTCTCAACAAAAAAGTAGTAAGCAAACTTCTAGATATCAATAATGCCACTTGGATTTGACTTTTAAACTTAACATAAGCAAACTGTAACATAAGCAATAGGTTTTTTTACACTTCCATACATTAATGATTCATCAGTTAACTCAATTAATCAGTTTCATGCAAGTTTTACCTTTGAAGTTACAATAACATTTTGGCAAGCGTATGGTCACCTGCCGTTACAGGTATATGAGCCACATTGTGCAGTATTAGCATATTTGTGAATTTATTATTTTTTCAGCAAAAAATGAAATACCCAACCCGGGAGGTCAATAGCCGTATCATGAGTTTCTTTTCGAGAACGTTCTCTGATGACAAATATTTTGAAATTCTTATAAATTTGTGACCGACTTTTGTGAAGACACACCTTCAATGGATATACTGTACCTGAAAAGCTGTATGCACACGGGCAAGGTTCTCCCCCATTTCTTCAAAGATATTATCTGGGACAACGGTTAACTCATTCAAAGTCTTCCCAGGAAGAAATGTCAACATTCTGACCATGAATGTGTCTTCCGACCTGCGGTTCAGAGGGAGGTCGTCACCTGTAGAACGATAGAAATACCTTAAAAGGACATGCAGAGATCCCAAGTTCAGTTTTAGTATATATTATATACAGTTCCATTTAAATATGTTTTTCACAACATGCAAGTTACAAATTATTCATTCCTCATATAACGTGGTAACATTGCATACACATCTAGTGTTCAGAAGCAAATTTAGTTGTCCGGAATGGGAGTGGTCAAATGGGAGGGGCCAAAATTTAAAGGTCTGGAAATGGGAGGGGTCAAAGTTATCCAATTAAAAAACAGTGCTGTTCAGGGCATAATTTTAGTGTTCAAATTTTGTGTAGCAGTTTCCAAGACTCTGAATTTTGACCTAGGTTTTGAAATATTACATGTGGTTATTTGGAAACAAAAACCTGCTATATGTCTTTGGGCTTGCGTAGCCATTTGGAATAGCATTTTGCAATCCAATCCTGGATAAAATATCTCCTGATTTTTATTTCAAATCATGAATCTTGATATCCTGAATCCATCAATATGCCATGCAGATGAGGATCCAAGGTGGGGTCAAAAAGATCAACCCGCCCCATTTTTTTTAACCCCACACAAACAATCTATAGTAAAAAATTAGGACAATGCCGGATGTAGACCTATTACATGGGGCTCTGAAGCTGCGTTTAAACAGGGGAGGGAATGTCATATTTGTCCTAGTGTGCCATGCCTGTACTGCTGTTTAACAAATCTCTGAATTGAAGTTTGCACACGTTTTGTGAAAGTGTCAACAAGTTGCAAAAACACATCTGATGTTTTTATGTTTGGATACTGGCACATCCGGGTTATAATGCACTAGTTGATGGTTCCACTTGCGCAGTTTCGCCAAACATAAAAAAAAAAAGTATGCTTGTAGAAAACGCACGTTTAGGTGCTCAGTAAAAACCGGTAATTTGACTTGGAACTTCAAAACTATGTTCCAAACTATGATCCCTTCAATAATTACAAACAATATTTTTAATGCACTCCCAGTATATCTATCGTACAGTGTTTGATACACTCCCAGTCATGGTACTTTTATAACCTGCAACTTTTCAAGTTTTGTAGTTCACCAGATAGGTTTGATATGACTGTGCCTTCTATTTATATCCGTTGTGGTTGGAGAGTTTTATTAACCTAATTTATAGCCTAAATATGCCTCAGAATGCACAACTGCACATCTGAAATTTTACCTTTTCTTATGGGGAGGGGCCCCAGACCCCCCAACATCAGCTTAAACAACCCCAGGACCACAACCATAGGCGTAGGAGCCCAATTTGATTTGGGGGCTGTAACGACTTGCCTGAAAACAGGGTTTTTGTTAAGAAATGTAGTAGGTGGGTCAAGTTGAAAAGTAGGCGGGACTGTCTGTACACGGACATGGGGGAGGGGTCTAAGGGGAGGGTTCCCCCCTCCCCTTTGCCGGAAAATTGCAATTTAAAAAGTCTCTAGATGCAAAATGGTGCAATATACAGCTGTTTGGTCAATGATATTGCCCCCTCCCAATCACCCCTTCCTTCTGTCCTATTTTTCTTTTTTTCTCTTGAATTTTTTTATTAACACTCGGGTCATGGAGCCTAGGGAGGTAGCTATGCCACTGAACCGAACTTAGCAAGGGTGTGACGCACTTGCTGCATTAAATGAAGTGCGATCATAACAAAATGATAATAGGTCTACGGTACGTACAAAGTGAGTATGATTTCACTGCCAAAAAATACCCAACTAGGTCTGTGATAGAACCTTCTGTTTTTTATTCAGCTTTTATCTCTATTGAGCAACAATTTGTATGTCAAGAGGAGCCCTTCGCCTACCTCTACTCTCACCCACCCCTCGGCCTCATCTCCTCGACCATACTATTATGTTCAACTTCTTGTAGTTTTTACCAACAGTTAACTGCTGTGACAGTTTCAATCACACCTGACCTGGTTGTGGGTATTTATTCCTCTGGATTTTTTTCGTCATTTTTTTTTTTCGTCATTTTTTTTTTTTTTTACTGAGCGTTGCAAAGTAGCCGGGTCATGTACGTGCAGTAGGCGGGTCATTTGACCCGGGTCCCGGCTACTAACGAAAACCCTAGAAAATTATAACCAAAATTTTTCCCGCGCTACGCGCACGTTCAACATGTAAATGTGCATATCATATAGGCATCAATCGGTTATTACATCGCATGCCAAAAACATACAATCATTTGCCGTGTTATTACCCTTCCATATTGGTTAGAATTATTGGGGAAGTCGTTACAATAATCATGATTATAATAATATCAGTTTAACCATTGAAAATCACATTGCAAATGAGTTTTCTTTCAGTAGGTGCCCGAAAAATTCTCATCATATTGCGCGAATTTTCACCAAAAATGTTTTGGTTGGGGGGCTGCAGACCCCCCCCCCCGCCTCCTACGCCTATGACCACAACATACCCCTCCTTTTAAAAATCCTGGATCTGCACCTACAGTACCATGTATCTTTACAATGAATCATTCCAAAAACAAGTTTAAATTTCAGTTCTGTTACATTGTATGCTTTTCTCACATGGTTAATTTGAAACTTTGGTCAGCACTTTTCTTTTAGTCCAGTCATCCACTCTCTCCCACCTCCACACACCTCTTCCCCGCCCCCCCTCCCTTTCCTTCTAATTCACTTACTCCTCCGTCCTACAACCAAACTTTGCATCAATTTTTAAGCTCCCCTGCTGTAAATTAGTCAGTATAGGCTTAATCAACAGAACAGTCACTTACCTGATCCGTGCAAAGCTAAATTCTTGCATTTGACAAGCTCATATATGTTGGCATCTTTGCTTGATAGCGGTTGGGGACATGAGAAGCCTTCCCCACGCAGGTATTGCATCATGTAGGTAGCATCTTTTAGACAATCAAAGTCCTCCGAGAGTTTGGAATTAGTGATTTTCAGCGAGTAACGCCTCGTCACCCTCCCAGGGCGGTCGTTTCCGTCATCGATGGGAGACCCTTCGACTAGAAAGTTTTGGTTGTCGTAACCATCCAATGGTTTCAGTAGTTTCACTTCGATGTTAAACTTTTCTTCAACAAGTTGAATAACCTGCTTGTTTGATAGGAATGGTTTCCCTCTCAGTAAAGCCTGTAAATCCATAGCAAGTGATCTGGAGGAGACAAATAAAATATCATAAATATAATCATTAATTAAATAAATAAATAAATACAAATATAATGATTGATGCAGGTATAATTTGTAATATTTAAGCTGGCTGTGTAGTCATCATTACTCTCTCCTACCAGCACCTGACAAGCAGCTGTGTGTAGTATCTGGTGCATTAGATGCCAACCAAACAAGAGTGAAATGGGCACTATGGTTCCTTGCTTAGTGGAATATGACAGTGTTGTATGTCATCACCTAGTATCATAACCTTTATGCCCATATGTACCAGCTATTACACCAAGAACTACCTTCCAAGCTTGGACACAATCTCATTTAAGGTTGTGGAGTTATTGCAATTTTGAAAATTATGTTATCCTGTCCCCGAAAAAAGGGTTGGCCCTGATGGTTCAAAATGGTCACCAAAATATATTTGGCCCAAACAATGTAGCTAAAAAATATATTTGTCCCACAAAAATTGAACCCCCCAACAAAAATGTGGGCCCATATGGTCCCAAAAATATTTGGTCCCATGTATTTGGACCCAAAGAATGTGTCCCAAAATGCACCTGGAAGTGGAAATAAATTTGGGCCCACCCTGCACAAAAACAGGCGAGGAATTTTTGGAGGCCCATATGGCCTACATGGACCAGGGCATTAACCAACAAAAGCATATGGCTACAATACGACTTAAGGTTGTGGAGTTATGACAATGCAAAGAAAATGTGGGCCCAAATGGTCCCAAGAATATTGAAATAACATGCAATTATTTCCAACTTTGTACGGGTAGGCATAGGCTATGTATTACCTCTGGTACATATTATCAATCACCTTGGCCTATTTTTTTGATTAGATTGTTTTTTTCCCTTACATTTCTGTTCTTTATACTGTAGACTTATACTAACGATCATACTGTAGATTATTGCAAAATATTTGAACAATCATAAAATAACGCTCGGAACATCATTTTCAAATAGTTTGGCTGCTTCCAAAAGCTTGAAAATCCACCAGTTATTGCATTCCTGCATACTGCAATATACAGAAACTATTTTGACTAAAGAGAAATTTTAGTGTTACCATTTAGTCATTTGACCTATGTAAGTGCTGTATCCCCCTCTCGACTACTCTTGAACATGTTAACAAACACGTTGCAGTGTAGAGAGCATGGTGGTCAAGCGGGTTAAGGCAAAGTTCTTGCGATCTAAGGTTTGCAGGTTCCAAGTCCTAACCAGATTAATACCTCTCTTCACCCAGGTGTATAAATGTGGACTTGCAGGTTAACTTGTAAAGTTTGTGATTGCACCTTATGGAGAGTGTCTATGTCCCTCAGGAGGGGTTGTTCCAATTACACACACTTAGACTATAACTAGTTCATCAGCTAAATTACACAAATTATTTGTAAGGAGAGCGTGAGAGCGTCATATATCCAGAAGTTCGTCAAGCTTGCCCATTTAAAGTATCAGAGAGTAGCCTTTGGCACTACTGCTACTGCTAGCCTAACAGCCCGGCGGAATTCTCGGTCAATGTGCAAAGGCCATCGGCGCATACATTATCCTCACTGATCTCTACATAAGGACTGGATCAAGCAACCTAACTTGTTTTTCACATGAGGACTGATCGAAGCCTGGGTATTTTGATCGGCGCCATATTGTTGGGACAACGCTCATGATGCTAAATCTCTGTATTGTGGAACGAGACTCAGTGTTATGCATTTGGATGCAAAACGTGTAAGAAATGCAAATAAGAGCAGGACAGTGAAAAGCAGAGAAGATGAAACATCGCAGTTAATGAATCTATTCCTCCAAGCACTTTTCACTCGTCAGCAAGGTCGTGGATTTGTCTTGGTATGTGTGGGGGACTGTGACCATAGGCGTACAAACTTTCTCAAACCTGTGCCGTGAGGCAATTTCTTCCAGAGGCTTTGAAAGGGAATTTAACAGTCGAAGCACAGAAGGCATTAATTTACCAACGGTGGGAGCTGGGGATGTGCACGGTCTCCAAAGAATTTTTTTTTATTCAATACCTATATGCAATAACCAGGCACCTAAAAAAATACTTCTAACTAGTATACTACTACCCAACAAGGTATTGGGGGAACCGTGTGTTGGAGTCTCCCCAAAAGTTTGTACAATTCTATACCTATAGATGAGATCTCCTTGCACCTGACAGCCAAAACTAATACTAATAGGCTACACATATAAACCTATACCATTGCAGTTTGCCAAGCCACACCTCATAAATGCAACACACTTTTGCGTATTGACCGTAGTTCATTATTTGTTACCTCTGCAGCTGGGGGCTCCATCAGATCAGATTGATTTTAGACGAAGTACCCGAAACATTCTTAGCAACACTTACCAGCACATTCTGTAATTTGAGCCACAATTAATCTGGAACGATTTAGTGCCACCATTCCTCATGAAGTTCAGATTAAATAAGTTACTAGTAGTAGAATTAGGCCTACCTTCCGTTTGCATTCTAACTTTTGAAGCAATAGATGCTCGACCCAGTCCTTATATAGATCAGTGAAATACCATCGATGGCCAATTCAACTAGGTTGAATCACTGTTTCCACGAACTCAATCATTGAGCTGGAACGGTCCTACATTACGGCTCTGACGTTAGAAATAAAACATTACCTTGTTCCTTACCAATGACAACAATAACAGCATGTCTGGCTCGAACGTTCCAATCTGTAATTTAGAACGTTATAGATTTCTGGAAGTTTAAAACATGAAAATGAGACTAACGTGAAGTGTAACTCGAAGACAATATACCATTGATCCCACCCCAATGTGTTAATATAATATTGACCATACCGCAGCGAGTATAAAGTACACATACCTATGGCGAGCCGTTTTAACAATTAACCCCTATTATACAACACCTAATTATATTCCGGCCATT
>KN882529.1:4437-26153 GCA_000934455.1 Apostichopus parvimensis
CATCATGTAAAGCGCATATGAATATATATATATGTTATAGTATTTGCGCTATATAAGGAACCATAATAATAATAATAATCTTAACATCTTTAAAGCACGGTCGAAACAGTAGCAATGGCCTTTAAGAATATTCGATTAACCAAATCAAAATAAAGTGAATGCACAGACATACTCATAACCTTAAAATACCTGATCATACTTATGACAGTGGTGGTGCGCGCAAAGTGAGTGACGAGGGTGTGTGTGTGTGTTGGGAGGGGGAGAGGGGGGAGCGAGTGAGATGGCGCCATCTTCATGGTCGGTCAGGGTCAAAATGTTCAACCGGGGATGTTTTTACATTTGGTCGGGGAAGAATTAGACCTCACCTCCGCCCCCAATCGTTGCCGAAATAGCGGTGCTTCCGGGAATTGTTGACAGATGTCGCTTGCATCGAAATCCCCATGTAGTCTGTTAATGACTTTTGGTAGGGGAGACCATCACTGAAATTTATTACATCAGAACTTTACACATGGCGTATCTGTTTACAAATTTATTCCTTTCTCAAAATCTGACTATGAAGGTTATGAACAAGTAACGACGGCTGATACCATTATGGCCTAATCAGTTTAGGTTCTACATACCGTCATTCGAGACGCTATATATATCGTAAAGCAATTTGCAGATAGCAGCATTGAGTACGAGTACAAGTGGAATTCCCTTGGTATGAATACCAGTACAAGGCTGAAAGCACGACTATGCGTACAAAATCTTGCACTAGTAACTATACTAGATTTATAAAATACCGTTAGTACGAGTCCATATCCATGTGGGCGATTACAAGTACATGCAGCTATGCTTCAATATGTATATACGAGTACAAGTGCAGCAGACTCAATATGAGGATGTTTTAAACAACACGTTTTGGTAAAAGTAGTCGAATGGCGGGGTGGGAAAGTTTATGTCGTTTAAAATGTTTCCGGTTATATCTCCAAAACTGTATAGCTACCCGTGTCTTTATAGGCATGAACCCTTGACGAATATTGTTCAGACAATGAATGTTTATAGAGTGGAGTGGAAAACCTTAAACGAAGAGAGAAACGTCGCCTGGTCAACGTATGCTACGTTCCTATACCCCTCATAGACATTCCCCCTTCTCATAGACATTCCCGAGTAGTCACATCTATAATGGGCAGTTATGGTTGGATGTCTCCAGGAGAAAACCATGTCAACTAAAGACAGATGTTACTAGAAATTGACCAAAAATTGAACAACAACAAAAAATCTGAAAGCACTGTTCCCATCTTTCTATCCAATTTTTCATCACGTTGTTGAAATTTGTACAGAACACTCTGGGAAGGTTATCTGCATTTTTGTATTTGTCGCACCCATTCCTGTTTCCAAGATGGCCGCATTTCCAACTGATGAACGTGTACATCAGTGAGGAATCCGTGTAGATATCCAATTCAACTCTCCGCAGCTTCTGTGTTCGTCTTCTGGGTGTCGGTTGTCTGCAAGAAGAAGAAAAAACAGCAACACCATTTTCCTCTTTGTTAGCAAAAAAAAATAGAAATTTTTAATCAAATATCAACTGATGAATAGCACGAACAGTATAAACTGTAGCACGTGGACGAAGGCAATAACCGTATACAAATATCAACAGAGGAAAGTTATGATTTTTGTAAATTTGTGAATGCTCCACCTGTCTTTTTTACCGAGATTTTGGACATCAACAATTCTGGCTCTCACGAGTTTAAAATGAATACGTATATGCTTACCATTGGGAAGATGTGAAGTTCTTTCGACAACCGCGTGGCCACGACTAGGTTGTTACCTTCGTCGAATATCTGCATAACCATGTACTGTGAATCATACGGCACTGAAAGTCTAGTTAGAACGGAACCTTCCTTGCTATATTGCAAGATGCTGCAACCAAGCTGCAATTGGCCTTGACCAAAATGCCTCCACAAAATGTAGACGTGACCATGGTTGTCACTGCATACACTTAGGGGAAACTGTGAGGTCCATTCGCTCGTGGCGTCTGGGCCGCTAAAGTGGCGTAATCCCTTGTGTGTGATGGCATATGCTTTATTCGAGCCAGAATCACAAACAAATAGACTCTCATCATGCACAGCCATATCTCGAGATTTGCTCTTTATATTTGGCAGAATGACTTGGTGACTATAGCTCAGTTGAGGATAAAACACGTACACGTAGCGGCTGTTGGTACCGATGTAGACTTGACGTGTATGACGATCGATAGAAACACAGGTTAAAAATCGACTTTGGGGGAAGTACTGTACAACGTCTCTCATGTTCTTCTTGATACATGAATCACTCGACACGTCAAATATACCGATTTCATGTGGCCGAGATATTATGAACGCTTTGGTGTCAGTGAATTGAATCGTATTGCGACTAGGGCTATAACGAATAGACACTCTGAAGCTCGAATTACGGAGAAACTTTTGCATGCCACCGCTGATTGAGCCATTAGTACGTAAAATGTTGCCTGTCATGTCCACTGCAAAGATGATAACTTTTCCATCCGAAGCTCTGCTTGTGACGACAAAATTAGCACCAAGTAGTGCGACTTCATCTATTTGACTACCAGTATCATCGAGTCCAGCAATTTTGACTACACGATTACCGTTGTCACGTAAGAGACAGCAGCTATCGAATTCCGCTGACATCAGAGTATGTGGCCTGACAAAATTGAGCCTGGCCAAAGAATCCAACTCGGGGAATTCGTTGTCCATACATGTCATAAGAGATTCACAAGCTGTACTGATACCCGGCATACATCGCACTGTTGTCCAGTCGCTACTGGTGTCTTGAAGAAATTTCGCCGATGTGACCAGATTTTCGTATCTTGTTATCTGACAATCTAAATCACTGGAAATTAACCCCAGTTTCTCCAAGTTCTGTTCTGATTCGACTTGCAGTTTAAATTTGAGCTCTCCGAAGTTTTTGACTATGCTATCAATTTGTTTGAGGAAATCTTTCTTTCGCCTGCTGTGATATCGCATCTTTCCCTCTAGTTTGCTTTCATAGCCTATTTCCAGTGTCTTTATTCTTCTGTCGTATTTCTCATGAATCATCTTGCTAGCTTCTTCGATTTCAGATTGCCTTGCTTGCTCTATCTCATTCTCCTGTTTCTCCTTCATTCTATATAGCGCATTTTCGCATGTCTTCAATTCTTCGTCGTTGTGGGTAAATTTTTCAGCAATCTTCTTGTCTTTCTCTGATGATAAATCTTTCAATTTATCCGTAGCACTAGAAATTGCGATCTTCAAATTCTTCTTAACTGTCTCGATATTGTCTCTTACGAGGTAAGCATCCGCCTTGTAATTTGTCACAACTGTAAGCTCTGTCTGTAACTGCTCTCTTTCGTCATTAGCCAGTTGGACGACGTCATACACTTCATGATTTTGGTGCACACCCAAAGTCCCACATACCATGCAAATGGGAAGGTTGCCGCAACTTTGACAACATACCACAGATGGGCGATCTGTATGTGTTTGGCATGCAGGGGCCACATTTAGCGATGCTAAATCCTTCAATGAGAGACTGGCTTCTTCAAGAATATTTGCAGATAAAATATGCTTCCAATGTTCTTTAAATGTCCGGTTTGTAAGATGATTCTGACAACATTGATTACACAAATAATCATTGCACTTGAAACAATAACCTGCGGTTGCTAAATGTTGGCTACAGCTGATGCAGTCTTTGACGTCTCTATTGAGGAACGATTCCCGAAGCTGTAAGAATTGAACAGCCCATCCTGCCAAGAAGTCACACTTAACTCCATCTACCCCATTGATTGGTACTGAGAAAGTTTCTTGACAAAGATTACACGAAATACTGCGATTTTGGTTTTCGAATAAAGTTTTCAAGCAATCGGTACAATAACGATGTAGACACGGCAAAAGCCTGGGATCTCGTAAAAGATCGTGACAATGAGAGCATTTGATCAAGGTTTCTTCAATGTCCAACGAAGGAAACGTCATTGCCATTGTGTTGAAAGAAGTCAACGCCTGTGTAAAAATATCATTGAAATCTTTTGGAAATGCAATTACTGAAGAAGCAGGAAAATTTTTCAAAACAATCACGTCAAAACTTAAAATAAATTCTTTTCCCTCAGTAAGATTTTTATTTGAAATTTGGGCAAACGTTGACGTCACTCGATAAACAGGTGCATAGATGATGGCCGTAATGTACTATGTTCCCTTCGAGATATATCCTTATTGAATTGGCGGGAAACTTTCTTTTTAAAACTTTTACTCTTCACATTGTCTTTAGTAATTGTATCTCCTTTCAAATTAGATGAATTTTAATAATAATAATAATAATAATAATAATGTGTTATACGTTGCCAATACAAAAATGTGACAGATGCGTATTTTTCCTTTGGACGAAAGATGTGAACACAAATTGGACCAGTAGCAATGAAGTTAGGCGGAAAACTAAGGGTAAATAGGGCTTAAACAATAACTCACTCCGTTAAAGTCGTAAGACATAATTTTAAGAAAGTGTTATAGGCATAATCCGGGGGCTTTTTTTTTTTTTTTGCTTAGGTCTTAGGTGTTCTGCGTTTATGGGTAAAAAAATATGCATATAGTATTATTATGTTTCAGGAATATTGTGTGAATGCACCTGGCAATGGGAGAGTAAATATCATACGCATGCCTGAATTCAGTGAATATGTATTTGTTTTTCAATTAATACTATATATAGTTAGGCAGCTTCATGAAATTATATATATACAGAGACCATCTGAAACCGTAAGCAGGTACGTCCAACGTTTCGTATTTTAATGATAACCTAGCATAATTAAAATAGAAGAACAAAACTTTTGAAGCACATCACTGACCAACCAGTATGATCCTGGACCTAAATTAGGTTTACCCAATCAAAATAGGTTACATTAAACCATCTCTCGGTTTATGGGTTAGATATTGAGATTGAAAGGGAGTTCAACTAACTGTGATATGTGAATATTACATGGCTGGTTCAGGATGAAGTAAAGACAACTCAATGCAAAATGCACACAACTTTTTCGACTTCTTTCGAACCAATCAAACCACTTCGTGAACAAACAGGAATAATTTGAATGGAACGAAAGAACAACTGAAAGGAACTGAAGCCAGACATGAGGAATTGTAAAATAACACAAATAACACAAAATAACACAAAATGACACAAAATAACGCATGACGAGACGAAACGAAACAAAGCAAACAACAGCCAACACCGAAACGAAACGAAACTGAATGGAACGGAACAAAGCGAAATGGATCTAAACTAAAGGGGGAAAAGCGATAGTCAAGAGCAAAGAAAAGAAAAAAAAAGATTTTTGTATCTTAAAATTTACTTTCAAAAAGGTTCAAAAAGCGATATGTGCTGCTGGTGGAGTGTTGGCGGTAGACCAGGGCAGTGGCGGCGGAACCGGGGGGGCTTGGGGGGGCTGAGCCCCCCAATGAAAAAGTTGAGGGGGCAGATACATCCCCCCCAATATTTACCAAGGCTCCGAACGTGCATCTGCGAATATTAGTGTTTTAAATAAGAGTGTAATAAGCTCAACGCTACACTTATCAAAATTTGCGTTTACACTACGAGTACACGCAAGGCGTGGAACATGGCTCTATGTTTAAACGCAATCAATGATTAAACGAACAAAAGCACAATATTAGCATTTCACCGGAACTGTATAGGGTACATGCATTCGTGAGAATCGTGACAGTGCTTGGTTCATAGAAATTTGTTGGCAACTGCACATGGTTTTGGAATTACCCATTTGTTGACATTAAGAAATGCTTTCTGATTTTTCTTATGACATTTATTTAATTATTGCATTTAATTGCAAGTAGTAATTTACTACACTCAAAAACGTCTTTGCGAGTACACTACCAGTAATAGCTACTCTCTTAAAACACCATCGAATATACAAATTACAATGTTTTTACAGATTTTTACGTGCAATCTGGGAAATTGCAGGCTTGAGACCCATATTTTAGGGCTAGGTATTCGCAGCATAAAACACTCGGGAAGTGCCGTTTCCGGCCATCTGGGGGTTTGAAAAACCCAAAATTTTCTTGTACGCTCCGCGCCAACCGATGGTGGCGCTCCGCTTAGATAGTCTCCACACATTAGCCCCCCCAATAATTTTCCCGTTCCGCCGCGCCTGGACCAGGGGAGGAGGAGGGGGTATGAGCCTGTACTTGGCGGAAACGTTTGTAAGTTCACACACCATATTCTATAGTTAATTCATGACGTCTACTACGATGAGGAACTGAAGTAGGGAAAATGTCAAAGGCGGGTAGAGGGTATACTTCCAGGTACTTTTGGAGTCAAGTGACATTTTATTCACTCTTCATGGAGGCCGCAATGTTGTCTTTGGATGGCAATAAAAAGTACAACACTGACACATGAAGCATGAAGTGGTAAACACTTCATTCAGAGAGATAACACTTAAGTTTATGGCTTACATAAAGTGTTTTACGTGGGAGACACGACTCATAATATTCCATAACTGTTTATTCGTCAAGGGAGCGGAGCTGGGAATACCAACTTCACATGTCACAAGTAGACAAAATTTGATTAAGATATGACTATTGAACTGGCGGAAATAGAACACACAGGTGTGTTTTACATTAGGACTGAGGACCTCATTGTCTTTGTCCATTGTTCAAATCCACGTACCCTATAACCTTAACAATACACCTTAACAATATATTTTTTTCGGAGGACGTGGTGATTGTTTTGAAATGACGTCTGAGGACTTGGAATTCCTTTGTTCTAGTCCTCCATCAGAATACAAAACAAGTGCAGACGCACACACACATATTTAGGCTACAAAATCCGCATGTCACAAGTCACAAGTTGAGTAATATTATGGTTCTTTCGAAAGAGTGAACATGACAAAGAAGACAGAATTACAATAAAACCATTAGTTATTCAAAGTAGGTTGACCTATCTAATCAATTCGATAAGCCACCTATTTGAATGATTGGGTTCAGTATGAAAGTAGTGAGATATAAAAAGTGACCAACAAACAAACGCCACAAATATGATTGTGTGGTATCTTCTTGCACTATACGTCTTCGCGTGAATGATGCCCCCCCCCCCCCAACGCTCGAAATCTGTGGCCTTGTAAATAAACTAATATCTTTTAAATTGAATGCCTTTAAATTACCAACCTAAAACATGGCAAGTATTTACATCTCGCTTAAATAATACGCATACTAAGAATTGGTTGGAAAACAACAAAGTTTCTTCAAGCTGTCTACAGCTACCATATAAAAGCATTCTTCAATGAACCAAAAATGACGTCACCATTATCAAAGAGTGCCTTGACTTCTCCTTCAGCTGTAGAAGAAGTGAATGGTATCCCTCTATAAAGGACGGTCATAAAAGACGAAACAACTCAACTTCTTACCTGAAAATTGTGTCTCCCTCCTTTTTGCGTTGGACTGGTTTTGACGCAGCAAGAAGTTTAGATGCTTTACTATAGTGCACGAATGACACCACTGACTGTCACAATAGATCGCACCGTCATTTATAGTTTATGATGGTTTTCATGAATTGAACAGAATGAAACGGCTGTTTAACTGAGTAAAATTGATCTGATAATGGATCGGCAAAAAGTGACTAAGAGTTCATCGTCACGGCAAGAACACGTGTGAACGCTCCATGAAAGAATGACGATGTGCCGAATGTTAGTCCTGATGTATAATAATCCAAGAAAATATTTCTCTCTAGCTATTCCGGTATTCAAGATATTCAGCATTAAAATATGCCAAATCTCTGTAATGATCCTCTAAGGGTAAAGTGACGATAGCTCAGTGCGGGCCTTAATGGTAATGTCATTTCACTGTTTTTAGAAACACTAATCACTGAACCAAAACATGTCTTTTAACTTAATTTTCAACAGAGCATCATTGTATGGCATTTAATACCACTTGTCTTTGACAAATTAAAAAAAAAGTGTTGCATCTGAGTAACTGACCTGATGGGTTGTTTATTAGACTACATGTCCAGCCGCTTTAATTTGTGAACCTGCTATTTGAAGGATTATCAAAAAGTATATGTGGTATAGAAATACACATGAACTAAAAGAAGTGGCTTGAACGATTAACAGGATATAAAACATACTTTTGTGTCTAATGTCAACCTTTTAATTGGGTTTGTAGCGTGATATTTACCTATTGAAGTGTTTACGCAAGACAGACGCATCCATTGTGTTATGGGGGTGTCAGTACATCTTAAAAATTTATAAACAGCACAACTGCGTATATATTCTGAGAATTACAAGCACAACCGTAACACACTGTATACCTTATATCAAGTATCTTCGAATAAATCTTACATTGCTTCCTACATTACGGAATCTGGAAAAATCTAATTGCTAATTCAGCTGTTTTGGGGGAAGATCCCCTTGCTAAATCGCCGCGAAAGGTTGAAACGTTTTCACATCGGCATTTATTGCCTATTTGAGAGCTCTTAGATCGCGTTTCTTTGATTCAGAGATATGCAAAGATATGTTTCAGTGCTTAACAAACCTTTACTTTGATCCCTGAGAGATCTGTACAGAAATACGTTCTCTTGCAATAAATCCAAATTAAAATCTTAATCGTGTCTTCGTTCTACTTTTATTTTATTGTTTCTTATCTGTACTACGGTGAAAATTAGTTTCGGTCGCCATCTTTAGAAATAAGGCAAAGCCCGTTTCACGAAAGGAAAAGGAAAAGCGAATACCCAAGCAAGAAATCATGTTGTCAAAACTTTCGTAACGTATAGAGACGCGCGCGTCGGTACTGGTTTTACGCTTTTGTGTGTAAGTAGCAGTCCTACATGTTACAGCGCTACACAAAACACTCGGTTGGAAGTAACGTACATGCATATAGCGCCTTCGGCCCTAAGCAGAATATTTAAATTTGTTAACCGTACCGATTACGCACATTGACACCCAGAGCTAGAGTCTCTTTATAGACAAAAAGCTTACAGAAAGGCCAGAGCCGTATATAGGGCTCTGGCCAGAGCCGTGTGACAGCGCCCTCTTTCACAACGCTTGAGAGGGCTTCATTTGTTGTGCAATCTATAGTTATAATTAGCGTAAGTTTACGGTTTAGTTCCTCTTTAATTTAAAACTGTTGCAGACAAATATTCATTTCTTGGGGGAATAGCTTAATCCCGTATCCCCTCTGCCGTCAAAAGAATGGAACGAGGAATTCTTCTGACACATGGAGCAAATAACAGTAGAGGTGTTGCTTTAACTTTTGTTTATCCCGAGACTTACTTTCACTATCATGCAATAGTTGGTCGACTAGAATGGTCGGTTAATGATTATTGAATTGAATGTTTATGATCAGATTTATACTGTTATTGAAGTCTTATTGTCTAAATAGGGATGGCCCATTGTTTTTTAATAGCTTCTGAATGCACTTAATTGTGTATGGATTCTTTGGGGAGGTGATTTCAACTTTGTTATTTAATTTAGGCGTCGACAAGCTTGTGGGATTACAAAAACAAAAAAACTTGAATGTCCGCCAGTCTTTGACATCCCGCATCAAACGAGTTTAAATCTATTTACTAGCAAGGAGCAAACCGGCTTTCTGGAGGGACGTTTCATTTGGTGAGACATAAGATTAGTTTTAGATTAGTTGACCACCGTAACGCTAAGGGCATTACAGGTCCGCTTCTATTCTGAGACCTAAAAAAGGTATTTGACTGTCTGGAGTGGGAATTTTTTGTTTGAAAGTTTAAAGCTTTGCAATGTATGTATGTAAGTATTTTAGATCCTCCTGCAAGCATGAACTCGCGAAGAAGCCTCATTGGCATATCAAAGCCGCAAGCTGACCGAAGTCCGTCTCTTAGATTCATATTTTAACGTCGATTTTTATGAATTGTCAATTGACAACAACTCTGTAACTGGACAACATACATTTCTCCTGGAGTGACGCGAACTCGGGACAATGTTGGTCCGAACTTTATCGGGTGAGTGAAGACACTAGTAGTAGTACTATTATTAGCGTTACTACACTAAAGTCGCAATAGACGAAGAGTTTTTGCTGTATCTTCTAAACTATCTTCTTCATTGCCCTATTGTGTAGTGATAAGCTATGAGGTTAGCTTCAAAATGGATGGGATGCATCGTCTTGTGAAAAATCTCAGGGCCCCAGTTTATTTCTGGAACATGCTGGGTCAGTTTGTTATGGCAATAATATTTCTTATTTGTATTCCAGGAAACCATGTTTTGTTGGGGAGGGAGTGGGGTGATACGGATGGGTCAAAAGAAGTAGTTAAAAAGACTATATTTCAAAGGGTGTTTAAATCTCACAGGGATTTATTTTAAACAGTCACAGAGACAAAAATTCACAAAACGTAGTTCAATCTTAAATCATTGAACAAAGTTTATTCCATATCAGTTCTAGACAGTCATTCTGGACAATCTGCACAAGCCTGTGACTAAACCAACATTAACAACAATCATTGTATTATATGACATAAAAATAGAACGGTACTTTACAAAGACAATATCATTCTTAAATTACACTGATGTAATTTGTGATATCAAAGGAGGTTTAAAGAAAATCAACTTACATGAATTTTTTGGCTTTAAGCCTACGCCATCACCATCAATCGTTGTTGTGACAAATTAATTAGAGTAAACCAGAAGCAAATATAATAAAGGATTATTTAAAACTAGAACACTGCACGACGCAACTCACATTCAACATTATTACCCACACACGTACACACGTACACACGTACAACACTGACGTGCAACGTGAAACACAGCATCGCACACATTAAAACAATCGGAGACCATTAACAGGGTGTACTGCTGAGTTTCTGAAGAAAGATTGTAAAACAAACCACCTGCTGCTGAAGAAACAAAGTCTAAACATTCAAGAGGTGAAACTTTCATTTACAAGACAAGTTTAAAATTCGCGATTCACGCTGAGTATTTCATCGTTTATAAGACTGTTATGGACTACAAAAGGGGCGCATTAATTACTTAGATTTGAAAGAGGCTTTCTCTGCGTGCGAGAATCTTTGTGATTTCACCTATCTTAATAACACCAGATGATGATCGAGAAAAGAATATGAAATTCTCACCAAGGACCATGAAGAGTAACATTATAACAACGTTTTGCAGTTAACGCATAATTCCTCTTGTGTGGTGAGATTTACTCATTAAAAAGATAATAAAAATTTATAGATACAAAAATACACATATCACCAATTTGAAGAAGAAAAATAACGCAGAAAAGACAATACATTTTTAGCTTTGATTTTAAACTTTGATTGTAACTTCCAACGTCGTAATTGCCTTTGCAACAGACTTAGGAATAATACCATTTAATCTTTGTGATTTCAACTTTCTTTAACCTAAAATGAAGTTGCTTTAAGACAACGTTCCTTTTCCCCTTATCATTGTGAGACAATTTGTCTTGGTACATATTGATGAGTTCTATTGCAAATTAGATTATGTATAAACTAACCTGCATGGTTCGACCAATAAATGATGGGAAAAACACTTTCTTGACATAAATCCAAACCAAACTCATCTTTGAGAATTCTTTACTTGAGTTATGTGACTGTTTGATTACATTCATCATCCTGTGATACTCTGTAACCCCGTGTGGTGCTTTAGTTAATGATATATAACCTTGAAGATGATTTTTTTCCCTTGTTGCACAAGCATAGTATGACCGTGCAATAAATTCTTTACAATCAACATTACTTGTAGCAAAGTACATGTTCCCTCGTGCATTTAATGTTTAGCACTGGTGAGAAGTCTGCCAGAGTCCTCCAGTGATTCAAACATGAAAAGAAGAAGTTTATTTTACTTTTACTTATATAACTGATAGTTTTGTTCTCCTAATTATCATTTCCATTGTTGATGTGTATTTCATTTGTTTGCAACAAAGAGTTGAAACATAAAATCATCATATCTGCCCAGTTTTAAATTGTAAACATGTGCTATATGGGATAATTTAACATGCCTTCGGATATTGATTTACTTTGAATTCTTTGAATTATAGTAAAATCAGGGATTAAATGAAAACCAGTATTTGTAATAACTAGTACAAAAATATAAACACCACAGGTGTGAAATTGCTTCCAGATTCATATAGTTACTCATCAAGAGCCATAGTAACATGGGTATGTAATAAAGGGATGTAACTTAACTTGTTTTTTATTTATTAATAATTTTTATTTATTCTCATTTGTGTGTAGTAAGAAACAAACCTCCAATCAGTACTCTATTTATCAATCTAGCCATCAGTTTCCCTGTCGATCGCGTTTCGTCCAATCATGATATCCTTTAGACTAATCAAGCTTGTCTTGTGCTTTGAAAGAGATTGACTTGTTAGATGTTCGTTGTAACAACTGTGGCAGAGATGACCCTTGCATATGAAGCAGTATGCTGGGACTTTGCCCATTTCAGAGCAACATTGGCATTCTCCAGTGATCCCCCTTGGGAACAGCATTACGAAGAACCAATTGAAGACACTGTGTGCATGGAGAGAGAGAGAGAGGTGGAGGTGGAGAAAGAGGTGGAGCGAAAATAACTTTTATGGATGCTTTAAGTAACTTGAGGTTGTCCATAGTTTAAGACACAACTTCCAACATACTATTCTGAATTCGAGCCTTTTTTCAACGAATCACAGATTTTGAAGAGGTCTAACAGCAACTATGATGAAGAATTGGAAAATCATGTTGAATGTTTTAACGAAGAGAGAATACCTGAACTTATCGAAAACTATAGATAATTTGATGTCCATCTCTGACCACATTACGGATGCTTTTTGTTAAAGCACATTATCTTGTCGTCAGAACTATGTCAGATATATCTGAGTGATACGAATAGAACACTATCGGCATTCCCCTATTTCATTATTCTATTCATCATTTCATCATCATCTTCCTTTTTTTTTGGTTTTAACTCTACTGAGACGAGCAACTTGAGAAGATAATCAAATAAAATGATTTATAGTATACAGTATATATCCTGTGTGTTGCAACCAAATGTTAGTGCAGACCATGTTGAGTAAATTAGCAGGTTAAGATTAGATGATATTATGTACACAGCTAATATTGACCTGATTATTTACAAATAGAGAAGAACTTATTCTCTCTTAATGGGGTGTGCTCTAATATTTTCAGAGGTTTAAATCAGGCTAAATTTCAGTACATATGCACAACACTATGTTCAATAAAACAGGTGAAAGCGCTATATATTAAATATATACTAGTTAGAGTGATTTAGAAGGTTTTGTTCAGATTGCCTGCTTAGAAAGCAGATGCAATTCAGATACAAGAGAAAGACTTAACACCCTTTACCTTTTAAGTGTAATGAAGATCTCACTCAAAAACTAATATATTCACCATATACCTGCGGTCTGTCCTTTTTGTGAAGTCTGGGGAAATGCATTAACTAAATTTATTGTAAGTTGCCTATAGGCGTAGTAGGCCTTATTGTCATAAAATGTATGCCTACGATTATGCCTAGCCTTATAATGTGCAATATTTAACCATTAGTGTTAGGTTATAAACACGATGCAACTATGAGGTATAGTTGGGCCCACATGCTTCCCGAACAGGTTATTAGTGCATCACATTTGATAATTACACAGATGCCGATGTAGTCCATTACATGATTGTTTCAATATTCTAACGTTGTACCGTATCTCAAGGGGGACACTTTGTCCTAGGATATGAGACTGTTGATGGTCCTCCTTCGTTTAAACATAGGAAATATAGTCCGGAATGACATTAAATACTATCAGGCCTACTATTAGATGTCCGGGGAGACCAAATATACAGGACATCCAGTACAAACCGTCATAGGGGGACCGTAGGACAATATGTACCGGATTACAGGGACAGAGGAGACGAAATGTACCGTCACAACCTCGTCATCTTTGATGTTAGTGTAGTTTTCAAGGCTATTTCAATAACAATCAGTTTTTGTTATATTACTTGACGGGTTTTTCTTGATAAGCATCTAACAGAATAAACACCAACTTATTATTCTTACCAAAACCAAAATAGCCAAAGAAAGATCGGTGCATCGCTCCACAGAACGATATAGGTTGTAACCATCATAAGACTGAAAATGAAACCCAAGATGAAGACTTGTGGGGGCCAGTTTTTAAGATCCATCCTGGCTATCCACCGGAAGGTAATCAAGATAGGTAAAGCACTCAAGGTTCCTGTAAAAATAAAAAAGGAGAAACTGTCTAGAAAGAAACAAACAATTTTAAGCCTGGTATGACATAATACTTTGTCGCATAACTACATGTATCTAGTAGCCATAGTATATCCTATGCTATCGACTAAAATTGCTGTCCAACCCCTTGAGGCACTGAACTGAAACTTGTCGGTTAGTATATGCATTTTGTGTTGGGGTAAAATAGTAATGTATGTGTGAGTGCTGTTTGTATGTGTGTGGGAAAATCAATCTGTAAAACCGATGGAAATCAAACTAAGCCGGTGTGTGCCTTGGCATGGGGTGACTCCAAATCTTATCAGGTAACACAGGTAATAAAGGTAAAATAATCAACGTACAGAATTTTCAACGAAATGAACAAGTAAACGAAACCATCAATCCCATGTAGGATATTACACTGTGAAACGGTTGATATCATATAGTCTATCAATTTAACCAGTTCTTTGGTCCAGTGTGATATAAAGACAGTGGCATGATTCGAAGCAATGAAACCGAGCATCTGAGATGTCGTGGGTTCGAGCCCTCCATGGCAAAGTATGGTAAGTTTTTCATCCATGACAAATCCGGAACCATCTGGAATGGTCTTCCAACTTGGTACAAAAACATTGTGGTTCCGATGATGTAACATGAGCTGTTGTCTTCATAATCTGACGTAATGTATAGTGAGGGTGCACAACACACTTGATCTTAATAATACAGTGAAAAGCAGTGTGATGTGACAAATAATGAATTCAAAATGACGCAGGCTGTCCTGATATGACCATTGACCTCAACAACAGGCTTCTGGTACTAAATATGATACATCAACATACTAAATATGACATATGTCATTGTTAAATATTGTGTAATGGTTTTCACAATGTGGTTCAATAATATACCAAATAAGCGATCTGTCCAAGCGTCCCTTGCAATATAATGTTTAGGTAGGTGCGTTAGTGTACAGAGACAAATAAGAGGGGAGTGAAGTGAATGTTTGGCATCTGTTGACTTCAAATGACTTTTGACCTCCACCAAAAGCAATAGGCTTCTTGTACTCAATGTTATACACCTTCATACCAAGTATGGGATCTGCCCAAGCTTCCCTTCTTGAGATGTCGTGTTTACAAGATTTTGAAAGTTGGCCCGAGATGACCCCAAATAACCTTTGACCTCCACTAAAAGTATAGGCTTCTTGTTCTTAATGTGATTCATATACATATTAAATATGAGATCTGCCCAAGCTTACCTTCTGAAGATATCATGTTTACAAGGTTTTCACAATTTGACCTTTAGCTATTACGTGCATACCAAATCAGAAAATGGCTGACACCATCGCAAGTCGTGGATTGCTCTCAAGGTCTTCATATTACGTAGGGGCGGGGGGGGGGGGGGGGGTTGGGTTGTACCAGTAACATCAGTGAAAGGTGGGGTCCTTCAGATTTTACCGTTTAGCATTGTGTGTATAAGTCATCAGTTTGATGCTTCATATTGGCTTCCGTAGTATTCGGCAAACCACTGTGTAATAAATATATGAATATGGAATTCCCCTTAGTAAAAATTCGGACGAAATTACATCACGATATGCATATCACTGTGAACGACGCATGATGGATTGGTTATAGTTTATACTATGTGCAGCCACAATGTATAGAATTCTTCACAATTAGCATGTTAGCATATTAGGTGCGTTACTTTTTGCTCAGGTATAACTTACCGTCTGACGTCATGACCCGAAGGCAGAAGCACTCATACATACTTGAATAAAAACATATCTGTAGGTCTATAAGTAAAGCTTTAGTTCTCATAATTATGTTATATAGTTTGGACAGTAAATCGATAGGATGTATGCTACAAGTGTAAAAGAGATCGGTTACCTGTCGCTTAACTTTGATGATATACAAATGTTCCAACTGATCATATTGTCTAAATCCAAATGTGCAACCGTAAACTTCAAACCTATTCCACAGTGGCAGCACAATATAGGCGGTACCTTTACATCGAGTGTGTTAAGAGACTCTGTAATGCTTGTTGTTTTGAACTTCAAAATAATCTTTTCTACTAACTCGCTCTCGAGTGCAATACTAAACTGATAATGCATGACAACTTGGAGGGTGTGAAGATTTACATATATACAACTGTTCAATGCGCACAGTACTTCAATGTAGACATTGCAGTTCGCATGCTGTGTGAAGTAGAGCACGTAATTGATAGGTACATACCGTATATATAACCCTTAGTTTGTCTAACACTTTCACTGCGTTTTTCTTCAGTCCTGAAATAACCGCTACTTGTAACTCCTTTTACTGTCTGATGTCACACGATGTTACAATGTTTAAAAGCAAATTCAGCCTGGTGTGGAATTAATTAAATACTGGTTGTGACTACAAATATATATATGACTAAAACTTGAAATAAGTACAAAAGGTCTTACGTGCAGAATTGTGAGAGCATCTATGCCTTGTCACCCTTGTAGATGCTATGGAAGCCTAGAAGAGACATCACATTGAAAACTTGCTCCCAATTGAAAACGGTCGAAGTCTGAAGAATACATTTTGGAAGAAATGTACTGCAATAACCGTGTCAAATCGATAGAATTGCTACAATAAACGCTAACATCTTGACAAAGCGAGATATGCAAACGACATGTGTTAAACGATAAATCTGACCATTTCACTACGCAGGCTACTTCTCGCCAATACGTCCACAATAATTTGAAAACAAGAGGCCATTCCATTGAACAACACTTATCTTGACGGTTTAAATTCAGTCCCACATGTTTTAAAGTTATTTGAGTTACAGCCAAAACGAAAGTCATTTTTTCACTTAATTTGATCTCTTACCTTTAATTTTCTTTCTGAAGGTTTACGAGACACATGTTCCCGTCGCGGGGCACCTGGTTTCAAAGAATTCGGCCTCGACCTGTAAGTTTTTGAAACAACATTTCTGATAAAACAGACACGGACTGACACACATGTGCGTCTGCAGAGAAGGGTCCATAAAACGGTAACCAAACTTCAGGTTTACGATAACCGGTTAACCTCCCAAAAGAATGAACTGGTTAATTTGTTTTTTGAACAGGCTAACATCGGCTCCATGTCAGCGAGTTTCTCCCCAGAAATTTCCTAAATGACACTTATGGTCAAATATTTCTGGAACATTGGCAAAAACATTCTTTGTGTCTGGTGTGTCTCTTGGGTCTATGAAGGTGGACCCGATATAGGGTGGTCTGAGGCCGTACCCCTGAGGATGAGGAATTGTGCATTCTGTAGCATATAAATTTAGACTATAAATCGGTCTATTATTTTGTCTAAACCAACTGGCACATGCAGTCGTTCTGATGGTTACGTTTGGACTTTTGTTGCAGGTTGGAAGAGGATATTCCCCCACCCTCTCCGCGTCCACATCATCCTGGAACCGCGCCAGTCTGTAATGAAAATCATATTTCTGTTTGTATCTGGAGTCCCAAATATCAGTATCCTATTTGGACATTTGGCGGATCGATATCAAATTTGGCGGATCGTTTTATTTTAACTTTTGGCAGATAATCCACCTGCAAATCAACAAGGCTACTACTAACAGTAGTAGCTGGCATCAAATAGCTATTACATAATCGCGCGGTCATCAAACAGTAACGTTGAGAGTAACATATATTCATTTCATTCTTTGCTCTTGTACTTATTGAGAAATAAGAAATCAGATTCATTTATATCTTGTTAAGACTCAGTGTGAACATCTTTTACTAAATAAGCCTGATCACAAAATATGGATTCATTGGAGACACCTAAGCAGAGGAGACGATCCAGAGACAAGCCTCCAATCGCAAGTAGTGGCGAGCCGTTACATACTACATCCAACGATATTCCTATCCAATCGGTCAACAACCCATTATTCCATCACATGAAGGGAGTGTTAGCTCAATGGTTAACGCCGGTGCCTTTCAATCATAAGGTCACGAGTTCGAATCACTCCAAGATTAACGTTTGTCGTCCAGTTACTGAGTTGTTGACAATTCATAATCATGGAATTTAACATATGAACCTAAGAGACTAGTGACTCCGGTCAGCTTTTGGCTTTGATAAGCCAATGATGGCTTCTTTGCGAGTTCCTCCCTGCAGGGGGATCTAAATACATGAAGCAACCAACGGCGTATCATCTTAACAATCAACCAGCGATGGCCACATTACGATTCGGAAAGCACAATTATAATTATCGAAAGTATTGGAAAGGTCGTCGTTGTTTCCACCACCCATGGTTAAGCCAATACTCCCATTGGTTGGCATATTAAATTCATTAAAAGGAGGGGTATGTAATTAATATGTGATATTTTCTCCAACCTGTACACCGCGGGTTGATGGGGGCATTCCTCGCGGCTCCATGTACCAAGTGCAAAGATTGTAACGACTGTGCAAGAATTAATAAGCGATCCTCCTAGTATCGCGGTGCATATCAAGACGCCTCCAACATTTTTCACCAACCCTGCAAAAACTGGCAGATTTGAGCGTTATGAGCTAGTCGGACAGATCTGCTAACATGTAAATAACTCAAACTAGAAAGAAACTGATTTTAATATCGTCTAGTTTTATATTCTGTTCAGCCACGACATTGCACTGAGAGGAAACGAAAGTACATCGGGCAACCTTTGTGACTTACTGCAATATCGAATTCAAGCAGGAGATGAGTTTTACAGTCTGTTCTAAATATCTACAGGGCGGAAGCTAAAGTGCAAAATAGTCATCCGTCCGTGAGCAAAATGAGCTGTTATTTCTTTGCGAGGAGTGGGTTCCATCACACTGGATCCCCGATCGTATCTGATGAAATATCGGGCAGTGAACAACCGTCTATCGACGTGCGATTTACTGAGCTAGTATAGAATTCCTCGGTCATCATTCGTGAAGAAATTCTTGGACTTCACCCCACTCGATGATATTGGTGGCACTACTACTTGCAGGCACTATCATAAGTCAACAAAGAAATGTGGCCTGAACCTAAATACACCTTGCAGTCAAGGCTATGTCGGATGTTGCACCACGGCAGGCAACGATAACGGAGTGCAATATCGAGTTTAAGGAGTTTTTAACCCCAGGCTGTGTTCGTTCATTGCTCTGCTCTTCGGCTGAATCTGATGCTAAATTATTTGAATTTCGTAGCCGACTGTGAAGTCCATCATTATAGTTTCTTTCGACAAAGTTCAAAACGGAGGAAACTGGTTCCAAGAACCCCACTGCTGTGCGACACAAGATGTACATCAAGCTAGATGAGTATAGCAGGATCGACAACATTTATCGTCATTCTGAGAATTATCTCGAAAATATTCAATGACCCACAAATTGCAAGCCGTTCGGGTGTCCGAGATCACAATGAAAACGTTTTTAATATTTTCCGCGCTCCCAGGAATGATGCAGAACGTGTTTTCTCAGAGGATATCTTTCATGGGCTGCGCAAACGACTTGGCATCACCATGACCTAACTAACCATGCTTTGGCAATGTGCAAAACAAAACTAACTGTCGAGCATGGTAGGTTCCATAGAGAAATACTACCTACGCACAAGCTAAACCCAGTACATGGATTCCCGCATCCTGGCCATGGTAAGTCGCTTGATGAAACCAGAAAAGCATATTTCTACTCGTTCGCATTGCACCAGCGGCAATGCTAACTTCAGGGTATGGTACAATTTGTTGGAAAACACAAAAGTCACGGGATAACTGTCGTCTCGACTCATGTATTATGTAAAACATACTGCCCTGTTTCCTGCCGTGCGCAAGGCCATTCTCATCGCATTTACTCTACGTGAAACATCGCGCACGATGGAATGGTCATTTAGCACCTTTCCCAGGGTGAAGACCTCGTCTCTGCGTCTGTTTATGCAGAAATTCCACCGCGACGACGAAATATATAAATCATTTATAAACCCGGAAGAGACCCCCCTTGGCCACAATTCTTATTCAAACAGTAAAGTGCCATTTAAGACTTGATTAATTTATAATTAACTTTTTAAAGAGTGCGTACAATTTTCGGTTGATTTTTTATACCTAAATAGCGCATCAAACACACAAACGGACAGCTCACCCCCCCCCCCAACCTTTTTACCATCAGTCAATTTTCCTTCTTCTTCTTCTTCCCCTCCTCCTCCTCCCCTTGTCTCCCTTCTCCCTCTTTTCCCCCTTTCCATCTTTTCCCTCTTTTCCCTCTTTCCCTCTTTTCCCTCTTTTCATCCTTTTGTCCTTCTTCTCTTCCACCATCTCCTCCTCCTCCTCCTCCTCCTCCTCCTCCTCCTTCTCCTTCTCCCTCTCCTCCTCCAACAAAACTTTTTTATGCCCCTTCTTTGCTTCCGAGGTAATGATGGAATTTCCCTGATGTAAGCTGGGATAATGATTGCTCTGTACATGCCACGTGTATGGAAACGTTCTTTAGTAGCCATGAAAATGTTCGTTAATCAGTTCAGCAATTTTCCTACAGTATGAAGGATTGATCATTTTTTATGTGAAGCTTGCAACAATACAGAATTCTTCACGATATATAAACGAGATCTTTTGAATATCTCACGATAGTTTCATCGAAAACAAAAGTGTATGCATGTTACTTCTGGGGCTCAATATGACGCCTGGATTACTCCGTAGAAGTGGAAATGGCGAAGGATCGGCTGCTCGGTACAGGCCTAAACGTCAAAGTAAATCATTAACAATCCTGAAATTGTTTTCTGACTACTGATAGCTCAACTGGAACATTTTGTTTACCTTGCATATAATCAACAGAGCAGCATTGGACGATATACACCACCATGTTCTGCTTGACACATTTGAGGGCATTGTTAGGTTGTTTTGTTTTCGTGCCAAGGCTCAATCTTGTGTGACTTTTCTTAAACAGTCGTGTACCTACGGAAGCGTAGAGGGGACATGGTGATGAAAGAGTAACAAACTCGTCAAAATGACAAAATTCAGAAAAATGACGTTTTGTCGAGTTTAACAACTGGTCAAAACGACAAAATTATTAAATTTGCCGAGATGCAACAAGTCGTCATAATGACAAAATTCTGAAAATTGACGTTTTGCCGAGATACAACAAGTCGTCAAAATGACAAAATTCTGAAAATTGACGTTTTGCCGAGGTACAACAAGTCGTCAAAATGACAAAATTTTGAAAATTGACTTTTTGCCGAGTTTAACAACTGGTCAAAACGACAAAATTATTAAATTTGCCGAGATGCAACAAGTCGTCATAATGACAAACAACAAGTCGTCAAAATGACAAAATTTTGAAAATTGACGTTTTGCCGAGATACAACAAGTCGTCAAAATGACAAAATTTTGAAAATTGACGTTTTGCCGAGATACAACAAGTCGTCAAAATGATAAAAACCCTGAAAATTGACGTTTTATTGAGATAAGCCGACAACTCGTCAAAATAACAAAAATCTGAAAATTGACGTTTTGCCGAGATACAAATCGTTAAAACGACAACAATCTGATTTTTGTCATTTTGACGACTTATTGTATCTCGGCAAAACGTCAATTTTCAGA
>KN882529.1:29054-40185 GCA_000934455.1 Apostichopus parvimensis
TTGATTGATGAAACATTGCAATTATGTTTAATATCTTTGGCAAAGACAAATTCCTTTTTGTTTTGTTATCTGAAAAGTAAGGATCAGTTATCTGTCCGTTTCTCTGCATATGGGACAAATTTGGAAAAGAAGGGCCGATATAGCACGTCCAAATAAAGTACAAGCTGGACGGGCAATTGTAGTCACGTTGAGGGCATCAATTTGCAGATTCAATTTACAATTGACATTTATGAGAGATGGAATAGCTGCAATATGCATGGGCTGTATAAACAACCAGGCTCTATAGCCCTCACTAAGTTCCCAATATTATGGGACTAAAAAGCCCATAAAAATGCTCGGTCAAATTCAAGACATCTGGATCATGACATCTTGATAAGTGAACTTTTTTCTTGCTAACTTCAAATTGTCTAAAGTTACGTACCTTGTGTAGGGTAGTGTTACAACTACAAGGCCTTTCAGTTTAATGGTCCTGTTACTTTATAAATATCAAAATGCAAAGGTCAAGCGGCGTTATACGTGCCCTAGTTAGGGCACGGGGGTTAAAAGTAACAAATTTATGTCACAATGGAAGATCAGCGTCTCAAAGAGCTTTCCATATATGTCAACTCATAACCAGGTACATACCGATTGGCGCAAGTAGTGATACTGTAACGTTAGGCTAGCTTAGGCCTAACTCAAGTTAGAATACTGAGAGTGAGAAGTAATGTACAGTAGGAAATATCAGTAGATCTTACTAGTGCACTTGTAGTGTTTCATGCAATCAAGATAACCACACTGATGCCATTTGCTTGTATGTGCTAGGTTAAGCTAACTTTCCTACAGGCTACAGTTCAAAGTGTTTTTGTTGATTGAAGAAATATTAATGTGCTACGCATAGTAGCATGGACACTTCGAATTTCGGACACCTAAGCCTTAAATCACCCCAAAACTATATCTTCTGGTATAAATCACCTGAAAATATACTTGATATGGTGGGAGAAGTGTGTTATATTAAGATACACGGCCAAACTTTCTTTCCTGCAAACTGTTTTCACGTTGTAAAAAAGAAGATTCTTCGTGATTGTGGTATTTCTTTGCTAGAGTATTGCGAAATTCGGACACTCGTTCCCACAGTGTGGCGCTGGTGATAAAATTGGTGGCGCAGTTGCTCATTCAGTAATTATAACAGACTACATATATCTCCGTCATTTTATTGACAAATATGTAAGTACTTACTTGCACACGGGTCATTTTGGAGAGAAAATAACTGTAGCTTTGTACATTTTGGTGAAATTTGGCTCTTCCTGTAGGTTGTCATGGTGAAATCGTGTATTTCTTAGGGGTGTCTGAACTTCGCAGTGTTCCGAACTTCGCAATACTGACTATAATACATGTATGTACAGGCCAATGCCTGTATGACTAATGCTCTCACCTCCACATTATTTTAATGAACAAACAGATAATTGAATAGGCTATAATTAAAGTAGCTTGACCATACATTTTTGTGTTACTTATGGACTGACAGTGGCCATAGACCTACACTTGACTTTTCTTTAATTAATTTTACATGAATAACTTGTAAATTTAAAAGTTAATAAGTTTCTCTCTAGATCATAGATGCTTAAATAGCTAATTGATTTCTGTTTGTTTGTGCTTATCTTCACTGCAGAAATGAACAGTTTCTCCAGCAACCATGTTCGAGATTGCTCATCAAAAATATTTCACCAATAAGGCTCTTTTCCAGTGCAGGTGAACTTTTCTTTTAAATTTCAAATGAAGCTCAAGGTGTAAAACAGTTAATGTTTCATTGATGCTTTTATTTGATTCTACAATTCTGTGAAATTCTGTTCAGGCAGTCACATTAAAGTCATGATACGAAAAATTTAATTTTTAATGTAATGTTTCTTAACATTCTTCTTATATTTTAAACCTGCTTTTTGGAATGTTAACTCTCTCAAGTTATACCTGAAACAACAGACACTTTTATGGCATATCAGGTTTCCTTCAAATATGAAAATATTCATTTTACAAGAAAAACAATGGTGGTAGTAAATATTACTCAAAGACCAAGATTGCAAACTTGTGTTTGATACTTGTCAGCTTACTAGGCTGCTTTCTCCAACATGTGGTGACTTGCTAAATTCATTTTGCTAAACACTTTGTCACTTGGTTTTTCCTTCATGTTTAACAAGTTGCAAATTATGCAAAGTGGAATTGATTTTTGAAAAGTAAAGTTTCTTATTTATTTCTTATTTGAAATGAAACATGAATATTCAAGAAAAATTAATAGCAATGGAATCAAATTGTATGGAAAAAATTATTTTGATGCTACTTTGACAGAGGTGCATAGCGGAGGCTATTCAGATGAAGCTCATTTGGCATCACACTTTCCAAGTCCTGTCCTCGCAGCACAAGTGTATTGCTATCTCATCTCTCTTTGAAATGAAACATGAATATTCAAGAAAAATTAATAGCAATGGAATCAAATTGTATGGAAAAAATTGTTTTGATGCTACTTTGACAGTGGTGCATAGCGGAGGCTATTCAGATGAAGCTCATTTGGCATCACACTTTCCAAGTCCTGTCCTCGCAGCACAAGTGTATTGCTATCTCACTTTGAAATGAATTCACGCTGTCTGGGTTGATTGGCAATATTACCCCATTGATAAATTAATAAACATAGCTAGTTTTTTGAAGTTTATAAGGCCATTAGATTAAGCTCAAGTTTAAGTTTTAACATTTTTCTTACCCTCTTTTAGATTATCCTGGACACTTTATGGTCACCCTTCCAGCACTTTCACCTACTATGGATGTTGGCACCATTGTGCGTTGGGAGAAACAGGTATTTTATTGAAAGTTTCTAATGCTCCCCTAGATGCATTTAGTCATTGAGTTGCAGTTTTGTATGTCTCAGTTAGTACTTCACTTATGTGCATCTCTTACTACCCAAATGTTATGTAATGGGGCCAACTAGGCACCTCCCACATATGGCTATTCTACATACAGTAATGTCGAGCTCCACTGGGTCACCAACACCTTCGCTCCTGCCGGTGGTCAGTTGGACAAAAATGTACAATTTAATCAAAGTTGGTCATGAATAATACTACATTCATGTAATGCCTTGTTCCCTTCATCTTATGGGGCCAACTACACTTCTCCCATGTCCACTCAGGTGTTACTGTACAGGACAACTCCACTGGGCCAGGGTCACCTGAAGTTACCCAGGTTGCCAGTGTTAAAGTAGGTCGAAACTTCAGAATATAATCCAAAGGTGATTTTGACTCATTTTTTTATGTAGGTCGGGGATAAGCTGGTTGAAGGAGATCTGCTGTGTGAGATAGAGACAGATAAAGCAACGATGGGGTTTGAGACCCCAGAAGAAGGCTACCTAGCAAGGGTGTTTGTCCTAGAAGGAACAAGAGATGTACCCATAAAAAAGGTAAGAAATAATTTATTTACCATTGAACATGGGATTAATTTGCATTTTCCTGCACATATTGACATTGTTTGTGAAGTAAGTGAAATGGGATTATTAACCTAGCAAAACTGATTGGTATTAAGAACCACTGGCTAATATATGAGTGTTCCCCACTCCCCCCCCCCCTCCCCCTTCCGTCCTCTACATATTGCCATTCATTAACCTAAGACTTACCCTCTTGTTTTTACATGCAGTAGTCATGTCATTCAACAAACATACATAAGCAGCATTGTATTAATTAGTGAGTTAAGATGCATCATGTAACCAGTTGAAACATTTGGCAGAGGATAAAGTTTAACCGGCATTTAAAAAAACCTGAAGAAATAGTGACCGACTATCCAAGTTGTTGATCTGATTTAATTTTGTTTTTTCCGTTCAGGCCTTGTGCATTATAAAGTTTAACCTGCATTTAAAAACCTGAAGAAAATTGACTGACAATCCAAGTCGTTGATGTGATTTAGTTTTGGTTTTTCCTTTCAGGCTTTATGCATTATAAAGTTTAACCTGCATTTAAAAACCTGAAGAAACTTGACTGACAGTCCAAGTCGTTGATCTGATTTATTTTTGGTTTTTCCTTTTCAGGCCTTGTGCATGATAAAGTTAACCTGCATTTAAAAAACCTGAAGAAAATTGACAGACAATCCAAGTAGTTGATGTGATTTAATTTTGGTTTTTTCCTGTCAGGCCTTGTGCATTATAACAGAAAATGAAGGAGACGTCGCAGCTTTCAGGGATTTTCCTGATCCGGGAATGGTGTCTGATGATGGTTCTCCAGCACCTCCCCCAGCAGAAGTAAGTGTTCAAGTTTCAAGACTAAATTCCCTCTTTCTCTTTTTTTTTTTTTTTTCAAGTGAATCAAGAATTTTTAGTGTAAAACCAAGAGGTTTGACATTTACAGTAGGGAGGGAGAATTGGTCGATTTGCCATATCGCTGATCAAATATATTCATGATTCCATGTTGCTGCTGCAAGGTGTCATAACTGTCGTGTTGGGTCGACAGCGTAGTATATCCTGTTCCAAATGATGTTATCGGAACCCTCTATTCTAGGCCTAGATTACAAAGTGGCAAATCATATCCACAAGAATGTATGTATTTCAACCAAATGGCCATTAATGCAAGTTGTTAATCCCTGGATAGTTGAGAATCTGGAGGGGACACCTTAATCAGCAAATTAGCAAAAAAAAGTCAATGTCCTTTTTAAATCTTTGGATCGATAACATTGCCCTTCCCTTACAGGAATCTCCACCCACAGAGGCTCCTGCTCCACCACCACCACCACCCCCACCCAGGCCTCCCCTCGTCTCTTCTGCTCCGACATCCTCTCCAGAACCTGTGGTCCAGCCTGCGACCGGTGCCACAAAAGGAGAGAGAATTTTTGCCAGTCCTTTGGCGAAGAAATTGGCAGCCGAGAGAGGGATCGACCTGCAGGTTTGTGGAACCAATCAAAAATTGTAGTAGATTTGTCATGTTTATAAAACAAAAAAATCTAACAAAAATGAGAAGAAACAGAATTACTGTCAAGATATACAATCCTCGCTATTTTTTATTTTCAAGGCTGGTTACCTTTTTGTATGCTTATTGTTCATGTCCTCACTCTGTTTTAATCAGTATTTAATTCTATTGAAGTAACCTAGCTCATACACCAACTGTTCTGAAGGATTTGGTTGAAATAAAAATAATTAAAAAACTATTAGGAGAGATATTAAAATTATTAACAGAGCATATGTGTAATTGACCTTGTAACGTGATATGTTAATCACAGGAACTTAAATGTGTGGCGACCGAGGTGGGAGGTCAGATGTTTTGAAAATGTTTTGGGACGAAAAATAAACACGAAGGAAAGTAATCAACTAAGAAAGAAAGTTGTCTCATTTATTTTGTTCATCGTGGGAACACCAACAACAGTTTCCAAGGCTGCGTCATAATTAAAGGAAAGAGCTGATCTGTGCCATATGTACGTGTTTTGTCATCTTTTAACCTCCTACAAACAATTTTCTGCTTCTGTCATCCACCCGTATAACCTTTTTTTGTCGTCCACTCTTTCTTAGACGGTTACTGGCAGTGGTCCAAGAGGCCGGATCAGGAAACAGGACATTGAGTCCTTCGTACCCTCTGCTGCTGTACCCCTTGTGCAATCTGGTGGAGGTCCAGTAGCCACCACCGGCCCTTACATCGACTTACCAGTGGACCAGTATCGACAGGTGAGCGTCACAGCTGTAGATCTGTGGTCCTACCTATCATTGTATTCATGTTATGTCAGTTACCTTGACCGTTACACAGTCACCACATCTTTGTAGCCGTCCTATTAAGAAAGTCTAAGCACCTAAACAGTTTATAACCTTTACTTATGTATACCCCCACCCCACACCCCCACTTCCTCCCAAAATTTTCTTCTCTATTAGGTGCTGTACCAATTTCTTTCCTCTTTCATCTCTCTCTCACTCTAAGGATTAACTGGATTTTACTTTCCACAGCCTTTCATTTGGTATCCACTGATCTACTACATGTATGTTTTATTTTTCATCAATAGTTATCCATTGTAATTTACAATTCAGATTTGCTTTTGTTGTCATGTATAGGAGCTAGTACTGAGGGCGGTCTACTCCAAACAGACGGTCCTTTATTATTTATTGACCGTCTTGTTTGGACATGTTTTGTTTTTCAATGGTTAACCATTGTATCTAACAATCCAGTTTTGCTTTTGTTGTCATTCATAGGAGCTAGCACAAAGGGCGGTCTACTCCAAACAAACGGTGCCTCATTATTTCTTGACGGTGGACATCGAAGCTGATAAATTACTACTGTAAGTGAAACCCTCTGTCTCAGTTATTTTAAAAGATTTGTCTCATCTGTCTTGTGATTTACCTATTCCCAAGGCTCCTGTCCTAACCTACCCTATCCTATCATACCCTATCCTATCCTATCATACCCTATCCTACCCTACCCTATCATACCCTATCCTACCCTGTCCTATCCTACCCTCTCCTACCCTATCCTACCCTATCTTGTCCTACCCTATCCTACCCTACCGTAAAATACCCTATCCTATCCTTCATATTTGAAGTCAGAAGTCTGTTTTAAGAACATAACAGTTTAATAGGATTTCAGGCCTAATACAGGATGGTCCAGCACAACTGGATCATTCATGATTGTCACCATATATCGGTTTGCTGAAAAGTAAAGGTGAGAGTAAATGTCCAGCAGATTTATTTTTCTACATTCCTCCTGGATAATTCATCAACTATGAATGAATAGCTTACAAAATTACTTTACCAGACATTCAGTATGCATGTGCTTTACTAGACACGCATACTGGGTGAAATGATTTTACATATGCATAGGTCGTCGCCGAACGACGAACACATGCATGGATTTGTAAAAAGATGACAATAAAAAGAAAAAGAAGAACAAAAAATTGAAAGCACTTCAAGGTTTATGAAACTTTCTGTCTCTCTTGCGGCACTTTCTACTAACTAAATATGATTTCTTATGTTTTCCTAATCCAGATTGGCAGACGATCTTAATCAAGAAGTGGAAGGCGATGAAGCAAGCCTACAGCTACATCACTTTGTCATTAAAGCTGCTGCCCTCGCTTGTCATAAAGTCCCTGCGGCTAACTCTTCCTGGATGGGTGATACAATCAGACAGTATGTATCTCTTTCTTCAAATTTGACAATCAGACAGAATTTTGCTGACATATTTCACCTTAAAACTGTCTGCATGAATACACACACACACCAAAAAAGAAGCAGTTTGGTTTAGGTTTCTATATTTATAATTAAAAAAAGACAGAAAAATATACCTTGTTGTCTTTCATATTCACTGATTAAATTGAAAGCAGCTCTGGGTTTGTTTCTTAGTTTCCATCTCAACGTGTTTCACTCTCCGCAGGATTCACTCGAGTGACAACTGCAGCATTATTAGTAGGAGCCGTATTTGTTATTTATCCTTGTGGGAACCAACCTAAAAACTGATGGTTAACCATAGCAGACTGTCTCTCTTTCTTTTGTAATCCATACTCTCAAGTGTTTTGCTTTTAAGTGAAGTTAAGTCTGTTCAGTGTAAAATAGTGTCCACAGCTGTAGACCCAAAAATATAAAGAGAGAGAGAGAAACCATTAAGAGAGAGAGACAGACAAAAAAGGAATTGATATTTCAAATGTGCCAACTAAAATCCTCATGACCCTGCTTGTGTACATACCTTCCAAAATATTATATAATCATTTTCATCTGTCGGTCGGATGCCTCAAATAACAAATTCTTGTCCTCTTGATATCACATGACCTTTGGCTTCAAATTAATACATCCGTGACGGAAAACACTGAGAAACATTCCACCTCAAGCTACCACTTGTCCCACTCCCCTCAGAGGGTTCATCGAACAACGACAACGGCGTTCTTTTCCGATGATGTATTCATTTTATGTATGGTGGCAGTAGTGGGTTATGTAATGATACACTGTATTCATAATTAACAAATAAATCAAATGTATTCATTTCTTCCACCACGTAGATGCAATGAAGTCGCACTTTTACGTTTCTTTCTTCTACAGATTTGTTCATGTTGACGTTAATTTTACCATGCAGTCTGACGGAGGTCAGATTGGCCCTGTTGTATCTGGTGCCGACACAAAGGTGAGTTACTGAGTACGCCTGTACTTAATTTGTGATAATAGTGAGAGCGTGGTGGCCAATTGGCTAAGACGTCGGACTCATGATTCAAGGATTGCTGGTTCGAATACTGCCTAGTTCATAACGTTGTGTCCTTGGGCAAGATGCTTTATCTCAATTGCCTCTCTCCACCCAGGGGTTCAATTGGTACCTGTGGGGTTACTTGTCATTGGGCGCAGTATAAAACTGCAGCCGCCTGGAGGGATTGTCTCTGGGACAAGGTTATCGTTGACCAGGGGTTATTATACCGTCTGTAAAGCGCTTTGAGACCTATTGCTGGTATAAAGCACTATATAAAAAATCATATCTATATATTATATTAATTTGATACTTAAGAAGACAGTTAGAAAATATATACCTTGACAGCAGTAAAAAATCAGAGTGTGGTCTCATCGAGATTCAAAGTTGTTGTTATCCCACCCGACTGAGACACCATGACACAAATTCTTTTCTAGAAAATATAGATAGCATTGAAAGTATCTAGAAACAATGGATGAATTCAAGATCCTTATGATCTTATTCATAGGTGGTTCATTGAATACATGTGTTTGGGTTTGTTTTTCGTATTATTATTACCGTAGTCATTCTGTAGGTACTGAGGACCGTTGCGGTGGTGTCAGCTTAGTGAACTTAGTGAACTTAGTAAATCCTTGTCATATGTGCAATTTGACTAAATGTGTGCAATGGACATAAAAGTGTATCATTACATAACCCTACTGCCACCATAGTATCACACACTAAAACTTTGCAATGAACATAACATTGTATCATAACATAGGCCACTCTGCCACCATAGTAGGACATGATAAAACGTTGCAATAAACATAACAGTGTATCATAACACAAGCCACTGCTGCCACCATAGTAGGACACACTAAAACAGTGCAATAATCATAACAGTGTATCATTACATAACCCACTTCTGCCACCATAGTAGGACACTCTAAAACGGTGCAAGAAACATTACAGTGTATCATTACCTAACCCACTTCTGCCACCATAGTAGGACACTCTAAAACGGTGCAATACACATAACAGTGTATCTTTACATAACCCACTGCTGCCACCATAGTAGAACACGTCAAATCCCGGTTTTGATATAAAAGGTGCAACTCTTCAGTGAGATTTGGTTCCTCTCCCCTGATTTATCACTTCCATATTTTGTTTACGATGACGCACAACCTCCCAGTTGCTAGGTTTCATTGCTTCTAATGCCAGTACCTCTCTCCACTGGACTTAATTCCTAGGTCTTTGGGCAGTAGCATTGAGATCAGTGTTTGCTATTACAAACTCGCAAAGAAATAGTAGCATTATTACTAATTAAACTAAGTGGGCCCAAATTTTATTTCCACCTCGAATACATTTGGGACACATTCATTGAGCCCAAATTTGTTGGGCCCAATGTGTTTGGGACCATTTGGGCCCATATTTTGTTTACCTTGCAAATAACACTGCAACCTTAAGTTGGATTGTTGCCAAACTTTGGATCCAGTTGTTGGTAAATAGCTGGAAATGTAGGCCATCTGTGGTCCAAACACTTCTGGGTCCATTCTTGGGGCTGGGTGGGCCCAAATCTTATTTCCACCTCAAACCTCATCTTGAGACGCATTCTTTGGGCCCGAATTTGTGGGGCCAAATATGTTTGGGACCATTTGCTTTCAAAATTTTATAAGGCCAAATATTTGGGAGAGGCCAAAACTTTGAAAATGGCAATATCTCCACAAGCTTAACTCAGGTTGTATAACAAACTTGGAATACAGTTCTTGGTTAATAGCCGTTACATGGGGGCATCAGTATTATGATATTGGGTCATGACATACAACGCTTTAATACGCCACCACTAAGCAAGGAATCAAATTGCCCCTTAGGCTCTAGTGTTGAAAGCATGATTGGTATAATTAAAGAAGCAAACTTAATGATATGATTGAGCACAAATGAATGAATTGTTCTATAGTTCTTCCATTTACTCGTTTTTTTCCTGTAGGGGCTTGCTACCATCAGTGAAGAGCTCTCTTTGCTTAACAAGAAGTTGTCTGATGGGATACTTCAACCTGAGGATTACCAGGTAAGGTGATATCTGCAAAAGTCTCAAAAGTTCTAACCCTACATGATGCAAGTTTGTATGTATGTATTTTAGATCCTCCTGCAAGCCGGAACTCGCAAAGAAGCCTCATTGGCTTATCAAAGCCGCAAGCTGACCGAAGTCAGTCACTTACATTCATATTTAACTTCCATGATTATGAATTGTCAATTGTCAACAACTCTGTAACTGGACGACATACATTAATCTCGGAGTGACTCAAACCAGGGACTTATTATTGAAAGACACTGGCATTATCCACTGAGCTAACACTCCGCTAAACTCTGTTTGTATAAAGCAAATCATGAAAGGTGAATCTTTTAGGCTTAATTAAAATAGAAAATGTTCCCAGTTTTTTTTCCTTTTTTCGTTATTTTGATTTTATTGTGCTTATGTGATTGAAGCTATCTTCCAGTCAATAGTTGATGGGACCATTTACAATAGGTTGGTGGTATCTGTTTGGCCTGTTTATGATGGCATTCAGATCAATACAGGTATGATTTGGAAGCTGTCCAGTTTTCCCAGTCCATTAGACTAGTTGCCTAGGACTCCCTCAAGGTTAATGTACTCGTTTATGTATTTTAGGTCCTCCTGCAAGCAGGAACTCGCGAAGAAGCCATCATTGGCTTATCAAAGCCGAGAGTACCAAAGTCAGTCTCTTAGATTCATATTTAACGTCCATGATTATGAATTGTCAATTGTCGACAACTCTGTAACTGGACGACATACATTAATCTCGGAGTGACTCGAACTCGGGACCTTATGATTGAAAGGCACTGGCGTTAACCACTGAGCTAACACTCCTATTATTCTTCTTCTGTGGTTGCCAAGTCTGTCTCATATAGCTTTTATTTCCTGTTTCCTAAAACAGCTCATTGATTAGTATAATATTTATGTTTGCGTACTGCACTTATGTCAGCGATAT
>KN882529.1:40235-50575 GCA_000934455.1 Apostichopus parvimensis
GTCTGTCTCATATAGCTTTTATTTCCTGTTTCCTAAAACAGCTCATTGATTAGTATAATATTTATGTTTGCGTACTGCACTTATGTCAGCGATATTAATTATGCAGGAACTATATCGAATGAAGAAGAGTACATGTAATATTTACTCAGTTAAATGAAACGGAACCTTGACTTAGAACGATAGAATAACATTTTGAAAACAAGAAGGAAGAAACGAGAATTTGTGTAGCAGTCTTTGCACACAGGTACTGGAGTATATTGTGGAATAATGTTCTTCGGAGCCTTCGAAAATGCCATAGAGACTTGGGACAGTAAATTATTTCCCCGAGATGGGGACCTTACACTGAGGGTCCCAGGGATGGAAAAGTTACATGCCTGTATTATCATTCCCTTAGCAGTACTGGAAAACAATACCAGACCTGTATTTGAGCTTAGTTCTCTGAACCTGTTCCATTCCTAACAGAATTGTACTCGCTCTTGGGGAATTTTCAAAGTCCAGTATGGATACTGGTACAAGATTAAGTGCATGTAAAGTGACTTGGAACATTTTACTGGTATACTTAAAAAAAAAATTAAAAAAATAATAAAATAATTAATGGTAGTCCTTTTCTTATATTTTATACTTTATGCTGTTGTGCAAGTTACAAGTCTTGTATTTACCTTGATCATCACATGAATGGGTTCTCAAAAGAGGTAATATTTATATGGAATGCTAAACTCAACATTTCAAGCAGATCATGAAAATACTTCTTGTTTTTTTTTCTTCTTCTGCTTCTTCCCAGGGAGGTACTTTCACCGTGACAGATCTCAGCAGCTTTGGCGTTAAAACTTGCGGCAGTGTAATTACCCCACCTCAGGCTTGCTCCTTGGCCATGGGGGCTCTTAGGGAGACGTTTGTCCCAGACGATGATTCCGAGGAAGGGTAAGGAGTCTTTACAGGGCGTTGTGGTCAAGTGGTTAAGGCAGTGGACTTGTGATCTAAGGATTACAGGTTCGAGCCCTGGCCAGATCATTGCGTTGTGTCCTTGGGCAAGGCACTTTATTTCCATTGCCTCTCTTCACCCAGGTGTATAATTGGGGACTTGCGAGGTGACTTGTAAATATAGTTGCGTGCGCCGGTTTGTGGCTGCACCCTATGGGAAGTCCCCCAGAGTACATGTGGCTGTGGTGCCCCAGGAGAGATTGTTTGAATTGTACACACTTTGGTGTGTAGGTGTGACAAGTTACCAATGACCAGGGCTAAGTACAGCGCGGCGAGACTGTATTGTAAGTTGCGCTATTAAAGAACTGTTTATTATTATTACAGGGATGCCTTTCAGTTTTACTTATGTGTTCACATTGTTGAACAAAATTTGGAACTAAAGCGGCTATTTTTCTTTCAATTTTTTTTTTTTTCAGAGCTTTAATACAGTAATGATCTATTCTTCTTGATCAGAATATTCTTTCATTTGCACCTGATTTTGTCAAATATTTCTATCGTTGAAGGGTCAGAAACACTTTCTGCTAGATATGCTGTAGGATATCTGTGTTCATGCTTCTTTAAGCCTGATTTCTATCGTTGAAGGGTCAGAAACCCATTTCTGCTAGATATGCTGTCATATAGCCGTGTTCATGCTTCTAAAAAGCGTGATTCAAGAAGTCAAGTGAAACCTAGATATTCTGCTTGAAAGTAGCTTCTTACCTTTCATTAAGTACAGTTAACTGTGCCCATCTAGCGTACTTCCTAACCACGTTGACTTTATTTCCTATTCGCGGTACCAGTTTACATTCTTCCGAGGTGTAATTGAAACGAATAGTGCAGAAGGTGTTTCATCCTTCTGTAGATGATCCGAAAGATACAAAGTTTGCAACACTACATTAAAGCATTATGCTTTAAATCTGGGAGTTGGTGCCTACCGCTAAGAATTTGCAGGATTTGGTGTTTTTATATTCAAAAGCTGTTTCTCTCAGCCAGTGAAACAGATGAGTGATAGTTTGGTGTAATTTCGTCGTGTTTTTTGGCTATCATTTTGAGAGAAGAAAAGGAAGGTATTCCGAACTGTTTGTGTTCATTAGCAGAATTATTTTGATGACAATTGCAACATCGGCGTGGACATTTTCACAAAAGTCCAAATGTCCCCGTAAAAAAGATTGACTGGCACCTCTATAGAAGAAAAGATAAGATGGTTCAAAGGGGTTGTTACCATCACCAGACATGAGCTTTTCTATCTCGGGGACAAAAGTATTATCCTAACACACTATAGCATACGCAAACTGGAGCCTATACCGCAATTTTTGCAAAGTTCCGTGATTTGTTTTTTTTACGCCAGGCTCATCCCTGCACCATACAGGTCAGAGTATTTTATCCTCATGTTGCTGATTTAAGTCCTGAAAATAGTAGTTTGCTCTTTTCAGGATATGTTGATAAAATAAATTTCCAATCCTGTATTTCTCTTTTATCCTTTGCTTTAAACCGGTGTTGTCTTTTTCTTTTCTTCTGTGTTTTGACGACATACATTAACTAGCAACATTCCACTCATTTTCCTCAACAGGTACCGAGCAGCTAACGTCTTCAGTGTTACTCTTGCCTGCGACCATCGCGTGGTCGATGGTGCGGTCGGTGCCCAGTGGCTGCAACATTTCAAAGGTTTCCTACAGAAACCTCACACCATGCTCTTATAGGCCCGGTTTGACGATCTAAAAGAATTTATCTTGCAAAGCTCACCCGAGTTCGAGGAATATGTGAAGTGAAGTGATACTGCCCAACAAAGGAGTGATAACTGAGAGGTTTACCTAATGCAGCCCGTAACGGAAAGGAGTTCCACGTTAAGCTACAGAAATGCTTTCCCATAAAATTCAATCGAGTTCTGGTACAATACGTCCCTTGCTTTGGTCATTCTTTATGCTGATTATGATTCGGATCATTGTAATTTATGTATAAGCTCATGAGGAATCATCATTGGAGGTATGGTAACGATTTAGCCAGTATTTGGCCAAAAATTGAGCTTGGTATGGTCAACTATAAATCTGTTTTGTAATTACTATTCAGTAAATTTTCTCACCTCTGTCCCAACTCTTGATGGGATAACTCCTTCACGAGGGATGTTTGGTGACACCTGAAACTGACATGATGATTGCAAAGCCTACACGCCCCCTCCCTGCTCCCCTCCCCCCTCTCTTTATGTTTGGAAAAGCTGTTGTGATCATTATTTTTATATTTTATTCTCTCCATTCATAATATGCCATCAGTCTTTGATGTTCAGAGGTATACAAGACCGATTTTATTTTGGAATAGAACAGTGCATACAGAGGAAGATGGCCAGAAGCTTAAGAACTTTGCATCCCCCAAAGTGGACTTTACTGCCCACATACTTAAAAGCTATTTCTGCATTGTGGGAGCCTCTGCACTCCCCCCCCCCCATCCCTCCTACTCCCTCCCCTCTCAACCCAGTTACTCTTATGACCATGTTTATGGTGCTTTTAGTTGTAATCATGGTATCCTTGTTTGAAAACTTGATACAAAATGTTGTTCACCTTTTCACTTCATGCAAGCATTTTGTGAAGTGTTTGGTGTAACAATATCGATATTTTTGTCAGTCAAACAATTTCTGTTTGCCAAAATGTATATATGGGAACAGTGCCTCTAACCCTTGCGACTGCAGTTGTGCTAATACTAATATCGATGCCTTTTTCTTGTATTTGTTTTTAAACCTGTTATTACCTGTTAAGTTCAGAACACTAATCAGAGTCTACCAACACAGCTCTACCTCCACAATTTCCAAAAAAAATATCTTAAAAATTATTAATAAACAACAATGACAAGTTGAAATGAAATTTTTTTAAAATTCCAAGGAATAGACTCATTCTGTTTCTTATATTGATCCTATTGTAGTGAAGAATTTATTGGAATGTGTACACAACTGTAATAAAGATTTTATCATCCAAAGAAATTTGGAGAAAGTTTGAAAATTAATTTGCAAGTTAACAGGTTGATGAATACTGACGCCTTGCTTTGCAGTTATGAGTGGGAATTAAAAAGAAGATTTTGTCACGCTGAAAGTTCCTAAAGGTACTTTTTAAAGCTCACTGCAGCTAATGAATTGTTAAGAGAAAAGAGTTGGGGTAGTTTTAGGGTTGTATGACTTGCCGACCACTGCCCTCGGGCTTGTGCAAATCATTTCCATTGTTATGATAAATACACAGTAATGATGAGATTCAGAGGTTTGGCCGTTTAGTATTATCATTGAGTATTATTGATTATTACCGACCTTTTAACCATTACGTTTAACGAGTGGCACGTAAATGCAAAGAGATCCTTTCGATCAGAGTTGTACCCGTTCCAACTCGAAGGAAATTTGGACTCGTAATTGCTATGGAATGAATCTAATTCCTACAAGATGACCTGCTGTTAATGGTATCAGTCTTCAAACTGACATCATGCCAGGCCCTTCCATTTGGTCTTCTGCACCTACCAGATTCTAACAAAATTTTAAAACCAGTCAGCATATTTTTTACTATTTGACAAAGTCAAATCGTGTATTGTACCTAAAGATTATTAAGGAGAAAAAGTTATTATATGAACCTCCCTTTACTTGAGTTGAACTCACTCTTTTTGTCGGGGTGAAAATAAAGTTTATGTCGATTTGAAGACGACTTACTTCCGTTATCGTTTTCTTGCCTTTTAGTTAAAAGCTGTTTTTATATGCATTTACATTATAAATACACACTGACTGATACCTATCTTTACAGCCTATATCATACCTTTCACTTTTGACAGGTTGTCTACAATCACACTGTTATATCACGAGATGTTTCTTTTCCAACGGCAGGAATAAATGGATAAAAGTAACCAACAAAAGTGCAAGAGATCAGTTAAGGTTGTCTTGATAGGCTTCAGTTCATTCTTTAAAGTGGAATGTATGATATGGCTTTAACTTCATCTAGTGGCAGCTTTCAAAGTAGTCTGTGAACAATATCATCATAGAGCCAGAGTTCCATGCAGTGGTGTTTGCAAGGGAAGGGGAGGAGGGAGGGATAACCCATCTACAGCTGTACATCCCATTTTCAAACTACCACCAAAATACATTGATTAGCACCTTGCATTTTGACCTAATTCAGTGTCTCCATATGACCCAGAATGCAATATGTGATGTCTATTTTTTTTATTCTGGAAGAGGGACCCCCTCCCCATACATGGGAGTCGACTTAAACCACCCCAGGGCAACACTGCCTCCTTTATAAAGTCCTTGATTTGCCTGCTGGCCTTTCCCATAACTGTTCAATGTCCCTTCCTTACTTTGTGAAATTTATCATCAAAAATAGTGGCAGGCATAAATTTTCAAGTAGTGTTTAAAAACCTGCTGGGTGGCATTCAGAACTGCCAGGGGGGCGGGGGGTGGGGCAGCTGCCCGCCCGGTGTGAGCAGATCACTCTTCATCAATTTTGGGGAGTTGATGAATATCCCAGTGTACTAACGGCATATTAGCAGATGTGACCATTTATTCGACCTTGCATCCCCCTTCACCCCCAAACTGCCTCTACTAGCTACGATAATGATACATTACAGTAAAGACAAACAGATGAAAATTGATCAATTTCAAATCTTTTCAATGACTTAATCTTTTACATAATACGTAAATAAAAGTTGATTGAACAACACAAAGCATACTGCTGTGTCCAGATCTAATCAGCCCTGCTGAATATGCAACCTTAACCATCCATTAATCCTTCATTAAGAAAATTGTGTATTCCTGACAAAAGAAGGAATAATTATGAGTCCGGCAAATAATCTCATGTACTCAACAGAAAAACAAGACCCTCCCACATCCTCTGTACTCAGAACAGGTTAAATCATTTCCCCCTTAATGCCCCCCCCCCCATTCCAAAAATAAATTACCATTATTGAATATTAGTACAAGCACTTATTTCTAGCACTGGGATGCACTAGGATATATACTCTAGGAGATACACAAAGTTTTCAAAAAAATTGCCATGAGCATCAGTTATATCTTTCCAGGGTGAGTAGGAGTAAACAGGAACTTATGTCAGAATATGAATCAGGGGTCACTACAAGTTTGGATTCGCTCGGATTCGTTCGGTCACTTGCAACTCGATCGTATTTGAAAAGTTATCCCAATAGGTGGTGGGGGCCTCTCAATAGGTCACATTGTCACAATTTCATACACTTTCAGTATCTTGAGAGCTGTTTCCTGTACTGTACCTCTCCAGGGCTTGTGAAAGTAACAAACACAAAAATTTCAGGACATCTGGTTTCCAAGACACTTCTTAGACCTGTCCCCCATGCTGCAGGATGTTACCACAGTGCAAGATATTGCCCCTACCAGAGGCAGCCGTATGCCCCAGTCTTACCTAAATCCACCGTAGCGCTGGAGCAGAATAATTCTGGAATGTTTGTTAGATCTCACAAATGTACGGCAGTCTCATCAAGTTCTTCAGAAAGCGATGAAGAAAGATGACAAAACTGATGGTGAAACTCATCGTCCCGTCGCCAAAGACTTTCCTGACTACTGTTATGTACAAGCATCGATGCAAACACCATCTGTCAATTCCTTGTTGTCCTCCGTTCACTTGGCAACTTCCGGTGTGCTGAGACCGTACTTTGCTTTCATTTTGTCGAGTTCGGCTTGTTTCTTGTCCTGATCAATCTTCTTAAATGCCTGTAGAGAGGATAAAGGGGATGATAAGTTACAGCTCGAAGCAGTAACATGAGTTAAGCTGAAAGCAGGACTAGATCTTTTCTCACATGTTACGCAAGATACAGTACTGTCGTACAGTACCTTCTGACCGGTACTCTGCCACCCCCCCCCCCCACACTTCCCCTTAAGCAGTCCTTGTATAGGGTTTACCAACAAGAAAGGGCTGTCTGTAATCGTTTTGATACTATTGGCAACAGCAACAGTGTCTACAATGCAGTATGCTTTGGTAAGAGTGGTATGTACATTTACAGTAGAGCAAGAGGCCCAGGTTAAAATGCCTGTGGAATTGGAATTATGGTCATAAAATGTGTTTACACACATCAGTGGGAAACATTCATCAACAAGAAGATAACAGTCTTCACTATTGCTTTGTATTTTACAAGGGGAGGCTTTAATGGCTGGTGCAAATAGAAAACAGAAAATATTTTACAAACAAAAATTAGTTTGCAGACTACTTTTGGGACAAAATATTGGTCTGCAAACTTTAGAAGATGTAGAAAGGTACTTGTATAGGCTAAAGTTGGTATCCCCCCCCCAACCTCAAAAAAAAAAAAACTCACCCTATTGGCTTGGTAGTAAAGGACAACAAGGTAACGACCACAGACGTTAAATCCAGATAAATGGTCGCAGGCATTTTTGGCATCAAATATGTCTTCGTAAACAACATACGCTGTGCCCTTCGTCTCTGCTGTGTTTCCTCTGTAAGAGAGATAATTAAAGAGGGTTGCATTACTCAATTTGTAGTGCTGTTTTCAAAGAACCTGGTTGTAAAATAGCAGTGAGTCACTGCCTCTCATTCAATATAGTTTCTCCTGAATCACAAATGCAGTTCATCTGAGACCGAGAAAAAAAAAATTCTTAACATTGGAAATAATCCCAGTTTATATCCAGATTTCTCACACTGTAACAAGCCAAACATACATGCAACAAGCTAAAAAGTTTTAACCACAAGTATAGTTCATCTATATATCTGTGCATGGTTGTGAGGTACTGTGTGTTTCAATTGTACAACCACACAGCACCTGTTAACTGTACTGTTCAATCAATTGTATCATGATATCGGTATCACTCTGGTCATATTTACTATGTACAGTAACGCACATTTGTAGCTTCAACTAAGGTTCTGTACATGTTCACTGCCTTAGCTCCAAGATTATAATCCGGTACTCACACTCTTATTTGTCTGATGCCTCCATACTTTCCAAAGATATCGTACATTTCTTCGGCGGTGATCTTGTAGGGTAGATTTCTGACATAAAGGATCCGATTTACTTCAGGGGGTAGTCTCACCTGTGCAAGTAGTGAAAATAGGTATCACAATAAACACAGTTGGTGTTCGATCGGGACGGAAACTTTCTTTTATGGGACACAATTTTTTTTAGGGGACTTGCATCCCTGGGACCCATACTTTTTTCTCTGGTAACGTTACTGGCTTTGGGGTTTTCTCTCACTTTGTTCCAACCAATGTTTCTCTCTGACCTATGCTGAGAACCCCAGCAGGACAGTATCTCGGCCACAGATAACAGTCTACTATAGCCAATATAAAGTTCTATCCTGTGCTGTAGCATTGTGGTTTCATAGATGGTTTGACCAAATTCTCTCGTAAAGAGAGAGAATTATACTTGCAAAGTTCGGGAGCCAAACTGCACAACAGAAAATGTTCCCAAACTTTGCACATGTGTAAGCGAGGCCGATTACGGTAAATGTAGAGTTCAAAAATACAAAAATATACTATGTAAAACACTATAAATCGTGCATAACATATATTTAATCAAAACTCCTACTTCGTGGCAAACAAGAAACTAGCCTTCTTTACAAGCGAGCCAGGGCTCGCCGATAGCTAACATGCAACAGTGAACATAAAGATTTAACTATTGTTACAAAATAAAGGGCATCATTCCTATAATGTCTTAGCATTTCGGATATGCAAATGAGGTAAAAAGGCTAAGGGTGAGAGTTAACTTTACAATTAAATACTAGTCGTTTGTTAAAAATATAGTGGGCCATCAGTCTTTATTATAAGATGTTACACATGCATTGAAGTTTAGGCCTAGCCTACTATTGATCCGATAAAATGTCTAAACATACAGAACTGCAGTGTTTCTTAGTTTCACTGTAGGAATTTTCGTAGTTCTTTGTAGATTAAAATTGCGATTGCAATTTGAGTAACGAACGCAGCAACTACAGTGTCTTTATGAGTAGCATACAGTATATCATTGCAGCTACATACCTGTAGGTATTTCACATTAGCCTAGCCTACTGTACGCGTAATTAGGGAACACGCTAAATTACCGTTTTCCACCGTAGTAGGCTAGGCCTACTGTAGTCTAACGTTAGGATGCGCCTTTTGATTACACTTTCCAATCGATTTTTTTTTGTATCGGAAGAAAAGGTCAAGACAATACACAAAGTTACATTCATTTTGATATTTCTCTAATATTATTCAGATAGAAACCTTAGAATAATTTGTTTGTCTTAAAAAAGGTGACCTTTGGTTAAAAACTTACCCCCTGTCGTCGAGCAGCTTGCATCGCCATTGCAAAGTTTTGGAGATAGATAACCAAATTGACCACTAAATTCAACCCGTTTATAGATGTGTGCACCGTTTCGCATAACCACTTAGCACAATATTGCTGCATTAAGAATGGGCTGAAATCGCTGGAAACGTCGTCATGACGTTATAACGTATCAGCATAGCTGTGAATGATGGGGTGGGGGGGGGGGCGTTAGGGCCGTCCATGTTTATGCTTGCGCTTAATTATCAACTATAACGGCAAAAAATCTGTCCAAATAAACAAAATGTTCTGCAGCAAGATAATATGACGGTTTACCAGCCTTCATCAGCGAAGTAGGAATCGTCCCGGAAGTGGTGTGCCTATGGAGGTGTGGGGGGGGGGGGGTCGGAAGGAGGACTCATATATCTCTATAGGCTTTACCCATTGGAGATGCTGTACTTTATTAAAGAGAGTAACACACGACGTAGGCAACTTATACAAAAAGTGTCCATCACTGAAGTCAAAGTTCATAAGGCTAATAAGGGAAAGCCAGGTCAAAAACAGATCAGGCCGAGCTATATAAACAAGTAGCATACCCGGTATGTTATGTATCATAGCTACTATTTTGTTCTTTTGACACTTTTTTCCCCATTCTGTCACTGTTTCGTTCGGCTAAAAAAATCCTCAGGGGGCAGGCAGCCTACCCATCTATAACCCAGGCAAGCTGATTCCTTCCATGGTTGCTGTTCATGGATACATTTAAGTAGGGTTTCCTTTTCATTTCATCGCTTCGAACTGAAGCAGACATTTATTTTTACCAGTGATTTAATTTACCATTATGTTTTATCATTTTGTAAGCTCTTCTTCGAATAGAAACATTTCGATAGACATTATCAAGATGATTGATATAGGCATGGCACATTAAACAGCCCAATGATAGATCCTTGAGGAATTCAAGTTACGTACCACTGGTACTGGATCTGAGTACGTCTCGTTGACGTAATGTTCCATATTGGGTAGATACAATACGAACATTAACTGGGTGGCACAATGTAGGCTCATACTTAAAACTGACCATTATCGCTATACATAATTGAATATAAGTAGATCTACTCAATATAGCATCATGGTTGATTAGTACTCACTGTACA
>KN882529.1:52545-78565 GCA_000934455.1 Apostichopus parvimensis
TTTACCTTTAACTTTTCACCACACGAAAAAGAAAGATAGAAAGACAGCAAGGCAGATGAAGGAATTGAGAAACATGTAAAGAAGATTGACACCGCGGTTGCAAACTTATCGGAAGATTTAAAAGCAGCATAGTGAGAATTTGGGGTAATCTTGCAATTTGTTGCCATGCCGCCAACATCAACGCGAATCGTCCGTACTTTGTTTAAAGACACGACCCAATATAAGTGACCTAAACTTATATGTGATTTAATTCAACAACAACATTAACGGATATCTTGCAATGACTATTGAGGCGTCTCCGATCTTACATTTCTTATTTCTTTGGGATCATGCAGGAATTCGACTTTTTCATGTACTTAGTACCTCATTGTAACGTCACGGGATTGAGTGAAATGTGTCAGTAGTATTGAAGCCTAACTCTGAAAATTATATATTATATTTCAACATGTCATGATAACGCATAACGAGTAACAGTTTCGTACGACTTGTTATCCAATTTGTTACTCATATGGAAAATGTGTATAGTTCCTAAAGTGGTGACGTGAACTTCAATGTATTATCTGTAAGTTTAACATTGACAGTCCTGAGTCGTTCCTTATGTGAGGTGACTGGATTTCGTACCATTTACTAACTTACAGCGTGTATATGTACAGCTGAACGCCAAGAAGCGTCGTGCAAGTTGGCTTTTATGGACGAAAACGTAAATCATTTGAGGAACCGAAGACGTGATGTGATTGCATTACTGACAATAGGCTCGTCATAATTTCTTACCGGTATCTTTTTGATTGCCCTTGCGAGCTCATAACTACATCATTACCAAATTTAATTTTTAGAAAAGTCGTAGTTTTGGCAAATGCAATTAGAAAGTGTGGAAATACTTCGGAAGTCACAGTTTCTTCGGCCAACAGAGCACACATCAGCCGTTGGTGAATTAAGTCAGAAAAAAATTCTCCTATGAATTCTCCAAAGGAGGAAGTTCCAATCTAAAATGAAACTTCAGAACTAGTACCTGATTAAATAATGAACTGTAGACGAATGTATCAATGAGATTATGGTAGTCATAATATTCCACTTACAAGTTATACCGTCTTAATTATGTTGGATATTAAAGGTTTTCCACTCACATTTAATTGTGTTATAGAACAACAAACTAAAAGCACCGGTTAACCTTCCTTTACACAGTACGTCACTCATGTAAATTGATACAAAAGACAAGCATTGCTAAAGTTGGTTTACCAAGTGCAGTTACGAGAAAATACTTTCGTTCAATCCTCCTCTTTATCAACATTTGAAAACAATAGGTTACCAGCTCAAAGCTCTGGACATTAGAAGTTCGGTAACTATTAGAAGCCAAATCATTTCGCGTTTCAATTTTGAAAGCATTGTAGTCGTTATATCAGACTTGTAGTCACCAAATACTACCTCTTTAGTCGACCGGTAAGCGTCAAATATTCCGACGGAATAAGTTGCACTGCTCATTGTGATAGATCCGAGAACTTCATTTCGGAAGAACTTAACGAGGTACTTTTTCGAGCAAACTGGTGGAAACACATATTGACCGGATAATTTGAATTGACATTGTTACTGTACAAGAATACTAAAGTGATATTAAAATGTCTTCTTCAAGCGATGACACTGTTGAAACATGTGAAGAATCCATGTCGACACGTGAGTACGTTCTGAAACTGTCGGTGTCCACATTAATATTTGGTCTTCTTGGATTTATTTCTAATTTCCTTTTTCTGATAACAGTCGCGAAACACCCCAAACTCAGAAAAACCAATCTCAGAATCTTGTTAGTGACACTCTCTGTTATTGATGTACTGATATCGGTGTGTTACATATTCATCGGTCTTCGTTGGCTGATAGACTCAAGTAAATATCTAATAGCTCTTCATGAAAGTTTAGTTTTATTATTTCGATTCCCTTTTCAATTTATATCATGTATTTGTATTACACTAGTAACCACTGAACGATACCAGGCCATCAGTAACCCCATGAAATACGTGAATTCTACAATGAAAGCTCGTTCCTGCTACGTTTTTGCAATTACCATTTGTGCTTTCCTTATTGTGTGTACATGTGTTGTCTTCATGCTCGTTTTTCTTGTGCATCCAAAATGGGAAATTATCACACTCTGCCAATCTGATCTTGTTCACTTTAAAGTACAAGTGTTGGGCCCACCGTTTCACAACAAAATGACCGAAGATGCGGTAAAAATAATCAGTTATGTTTTGGTCGCATCTGAAATCCTAACGGTGATTATATCCGTTTCACTTTCTCTGATGATTTATAGAAAGCTAAAAAAACTCCCAAACGTAGGTGACGAATCAGAGAGACTGCATATCAGAGAACAGCGTAACTTGACAATCATGGTCTTTGTTAATACTGCTGTGTTCTGTATCTGCGTGATACTACAAGACATTTTTACTTGCGTTTATTTCAACTTGGGATTTCATGATAAAGTTAAGGTTACGAAACACTACATTTTCTTCATAGCTGTCGTGACTTTGTTTAATTCATTACTAAATCCTCTTATTTACAACATGTTTGGATCGATTTATCGACAGGCATTTGTAGAAACATTCCCATTTGTGAGAAGATTTGCTAAATTTTGCAAGAAGAATTCGGGTTATGAGATCCCATCGACGACCACGAAGGGTTCACTAGAAACTAGCCTCAATATCTGAAACCAAAATATCTCCTGTAGTCAAACGTTCTGATTGTCCACTTTTGCATGCCTTTTCCTTTCTAATCACCCATTTTGTCTCAGTTTTCCCTACGTCATCTCCATTGCTTTCTAATCTTTGTTATACTGTTCTACACGGAAGATTTCTTGCAGTCCTTTCATCTTCAGCAGCAGCTAATTATAATCTTCGGCTTCCTTTCATCTCACTCTGACATTGGTCTGCCGTTTTTCTCTTTTCACTTTTCCAATGTTCCAAATGATGTGTTTTTCTTCCTTCTTTCTATTTAATCATTTTGAAATAATTTGTTTTTTAAAATACTTTTGTCATTATTTTTGGTAATTCCCGTTATCGATGTACCAAAAAATTGTTTGCTTCTAAGTACCCATAATTTTGTAATGCTCTTAAACGTCACCGTGATGCTTGAAGTTCAACCAAAGCCTGATTTCTGTCTTGACGTTGAATGAACTACCTTTCAGACAACGAGAGAGTTGGAGAGAGAGAGAGAGAGGATAATCACATAAGTGACAGGGAATAGCATAGCTTATGTCATTTGGCATGATATTAAGGTACCAATGTAAGCACTGTTCCTAAACGGCATACGAAACGACGGGGAAATGTCTCGTTCGTTCTGGCTAAGGTCTATTCGTGTGAGATAACAATGATGCTGTAAAATAGCTTTATTTTGCCTTTAATAATATCACATAAGGGTGTCGTGTGTACGGTAAAATATACTTCTTATGGTGATGGGGATTATCTTGGTGTTGTTTATTGCATATTGCATGTTTAAGTAAACAATTACAATTTATTAGCATATTGTTTCACTGTAACGTTGTTAACACGGATTGAATGTAAAGACGATCCATTTGAATAGCAGAAGACGTGCACCCAAATCGGTTGCATATTTATTCTTCTGGCGCATGAAGGAAAAATGCATTGTATTTATTCTTAAACCACACTGAACCACACTGAATGTATATATATATTAACCATACTTTTAATGATATCATCGATAACGTGAAGTTGTTGCCGGTGAGGCGAAGCCGTCATCAAGTTGACATTTACCCTTAACCTTTCACCACATGAAAAAGAAAGATAGAAAGACAGCAAGACAGATGAAGGAATTGAGAAACATGTAAAGAAGATTGACACCGCAGTTGTAAACTTATCGGAAGATTTAAAAGCAGCAAAGTGAGAATTTGGGGTAATCTTGCAATATGTTGCCATGCCGCCAACTTCAACGCGAATCGTTCGTACTATGTTTAAAGACACGACCCAATATAAGTGACCCAAACTTACATGTGATTTAATCCAACAACAACATTAACGGATATCTTGCAATGACTATTGAGGCGTCTCCGATCTTACATTTCTTATTTCTTTGCATGGATCAATCATGAATTCGACTTTTTCATGTACTGATTACCTAATTTTAACCTCACGGGATCGAGTGAAATGTGTCAGTAGTAGTGAAGCCTTACTCTGACAATTATATATTATATTTCAACATGTCATGATAACGCATAACGAGTAACAGTTTCGTACGACTTGTTATCCAATTTGTTACTTATATGGAAAATGTGTATAGTTCCTAAAGTGGTGACGTGAACTTCAGTGTATTTATCTGTAAGTTTAACATTGACAGTCCTGGGTCGTTTCTAATGTGAGGTGACTGCAGTGGATTTCGTACCATTTACTTAGTTATAGCTTAACGTCAAGATGCGTCGTGCAAGTTGGCTTTTATGGACGAAAACTTGAAGTTCAACCAAAACCTGATTTTTATCTTGACGAAGAATGATTTACCGTTCAAGAAAAAGAGAGAGAGAGTGTTAGAGAGAGAGAGAGAGAGAGAGAGAGAGAATAATCACAGAAGTGACAGAAAATAGCATAGCTTATGTCATTTGGCATGATATAAAGGTACCAATGTAAACACTGTTCCTAAACTGCATACGAAACGACGCAAAAATGTCTCGTCATAAGATCTCATTGACTGTGTAAAATAACATTTATGATGTAAAATAGCTTTATTTTGCTTTTAGTAATATCACATTTAAGGGTGTCACGTACCATCAAATATATTTATTATGGTGATGGGGATCATCTTGATGTTGTATATTAAAGTAAAAGAAATAAATCTTTGGTATCCATCGGGAGAAAGCAGACTGTCTTGTTTTACAAGTGATTTGATTTAGCATGTTTTTTTAATCATTTTGTAAGCTCTTCTTCTAATAGAAACCTTCCGATAGACATAATCAAGGCGATAACTGGTACCGGATCTCAGTACGTCTTGTTGACGTAATGTTCCATATTGGGTATATACAATACGAACATTAACTGGGTGGCAAAATGTAGGCTCATACTTTTGTAGTTATGCAAAATTTCATTATAATCAAAAAGATTGAAAGCTTCTAGTTTACAAAGATCAACATTGTCTTTCATTAAAACTCAACATTGTTGTTGTATATTGCGTAAGTAGAAACTGAATATTATCGCTTAACATAATTGAATAACCTTTACAAGATGTACTCAACATAGGCGTAGGAGGCGGGGGGGTGGGGCTGGGGCTGCAGCCCCCCAACCAAAAATTTTCGTGAAAATTCGGGCAATATGCTGTGAATTTTTCGGGCACCTATTGAAAGAAAAATAATTTGCAATGTGTTTTTCAATGGTTAAACTTATATTATTATTATTATCATTATTGTTGTAACGACTTCCCCAATAATTCTAACCAATATGGAAGGGTATTAGCACGGAAAATGATTGTATGTTATTGGCACGAGATGTAATATCCGATACATGCCCTAAATGATATGCACATTAACATGATGAATGCACGCGGAGCGCGCGAAAAATGTTAGTTACATTTTTCGGGCAAGTCGTAACAGCCCCCCCCCCCCCAAAAAAAAAAAATCAAATTGGGCTCCTACGCCTATGGTACTCAACATCATCATGGTTGATCGAGAACTCACTGTACAATATTCAACATTGGCGTTGGTTAATGAGTAAGGAGTAAGCGTTCGTACATTCTAGACCATTAGAAAACAATTTTTGTTTTGGACTCTTGACAAAATCTCCTTGAGGAAATTTTTTTCTCATAGATATACACTTTACCAGCATCTCAGATCGGTTTCATTTTGGTAACTATATGACATGCATGAAGGTAATCTCAAATATCCATTGGCAACAAACAAATTTTAATCGGCCAATGAGATCCCTCCTTTAATATTGCATGTTTAAGTAAACAAGTAAAATTTAATAGCAGGTTGTTGCACTATGACGTCGCTTACACCGACTGAATGTGAACACGATCCATTTTGCATAGCAGAAGACGTGCACCCTAATCGGTTGCATATTTATTTTTCTGGCGCGCATGAAGGAAAAATGCAATGTATTTATTCTTCAAACTTGCATTTCTTTTCGGAACCACACGGAATTTGTATCAACTATAAATTCAATGATATCATCACAAGCGGGAAGTAGTTCTATGGTGTCGCCATTGTCATCGCCATTTACCTCTAACTTCTCATACACAACAAAGAAAGATGGAAAGGACTGGTATATTTTTGAAAACCAGACCCAAAAGTTGATCTTGAAAGTTTTTCGCTGAATCTCGGGACTTTGTTTTTCAATTCAATCAATCAATTCAGTCCCATGACTGTGAAGTCGTCGGGGAGACATGACGATTGAAGCTGACATCGTCCTCCATTCAGATCTGTTAGCAGCAGTGGCGAGCAGGTCTGGCATGTCCAAGCCGGTCCAATCCTTCACGTTGTCGGACCAGTTTCTCCTCTGACGTCCACTTTGTTTTTCAGACGTCGGTAAATGTATCTACAATTTTCGGATATCGTTTGATTTATTTTCATTTAGCCGATAAGTCAAGTTAGTTTTGATGCATTCTGGGGATCGATTCTGAAAGGTCTTGTAGGATCGTTGTCCAGTGCACGTGAAAGATCCTGAGGCCGTGAGCCTACCGTTTGCGAAACCGCTGCACTGGGTGGCCTGCGTTTGTTTTTGAATATTCCCATGATCGATCAGTTATCAGACGGTATGACACGGGTTGTCACAGTCTTCAAACTCTGCAGATTTATGCCCTGCAACCAGGATTGGGTTAAGGTCATTTACATACCTTGCAATGAGTAAACATATCAGCGCGGCTATATCGAATAACAAACAGTTGTGCCAAACCCATTTGTTATTGTAAAATGATTTGCTGAAGAAGCGTATTCATGGAAATGGTTGTTTGATATCACTTTGATGGCACCATTACAGTTGCGATATTGTTACCACGTTATATGACCAGCTATAGAGGATATCCAATTCAATTGATTTCTTACTTATTATGAAATTTGAATTGTTAACCTAAGCTTTCAAGAGAGAACTAAACCCATATATATATATATAATTGAGAAAATAATATTTGCATATCAGTAAACGTAGTGGTGTATGTATCAGTAATGTTTCTTATGGGTTTTCTTTCTCGTTTCTATGTATATTTCTTGTGATAAATTGGTACACGTCATCGAAAGTTATCAAATTTGCCATGCAAACATCAAAGAATTATATTAAATTGACTACACACAGTCGTGATATGCAAAGGTCCGACCTCTCTTATCCTTCAAACGAGAAAATAACAACTTCCAAATAATTAGGTTTAGACATACCACATAAGCTGATCAACAGTGAACAATTTCTTTCATTGGAAATAACTCAGCAACTATAATATAGAGCGTTTACAGTCGGTGAGATATTGATATACACTAATAATATGATTATTGAGTACGTACGTACGTAATATATATTTTTTTCCATGTCCTCTTTAGAGCTTCGTAGTTCAGCATATACTTATACTTATTTCACATTGCAAGTGTGAAATGTTACAAATACAATGTGAATGATTATGATTGGTGGTTGCGGCATGACAGATGAGACTCGTGCATCGGGCATTACATCGAATGGAACGAGCCCGAATAAATTTGCAAGGTTGATTAATTTCACGGTATAGGCTATACTATCATTTACATTATTATCTATCGACGTGACAGTGGTGTGCGAAAAGGGTTGCATGGTCACATTGCGCACACTTTAGAACCCAACTGATGGCAATATTACACAGAAATATATATTTGGTAGACTCGTACAAAGTGAAATTTTATTGGATCTAAAGCTACTTCTAATGGTAGCACCATTATCCATCTAAGTACCCTAAACTTGGTTAGATAAAATCAAATTTGAGTGGATCTCACCAGTTACGCCCTTCCATATTGGTTATATTTTGCGTGCAAATCATTAACGCTCCCCCAATCAAATTAGGCAACATCGACTAAATTGGTTACAAAACTGAACCTGTTTTCATAGGGCAGGTATGAAACGGTAACTGTTTAGAAGCTAAAGCAGAATTTTGACATAACTTCCTAGCTAATTTACTCCAGGAAACTAGTGTATCTTAAAAGATGTACTAGAGGAATGAATATACAATAATACCGGAATAGCAGGCTCAACTTGCACTTGAAATGTATCTAATCTGCTGTATGAACGAACAAAAAAAAGAACAACAAGAACAGCAAAACACATACAGTTCCGCTTCATTTACAGTCTGTCAGACCTAAATATAGCTCCACGGCGCTATTACAGCAAAATGTCGAATTAAATTGACATCTGTCATTAACGTCGCAATCTCATTGGATGCCTCTGTTACATGTCATTTCATAACGCTTTTGATTGGAAGAAACTGTCATAGAAACAACATATGCCGAACGACATTGGATGACTCCAGTCAGTCCCCAACGAGCGAGTTAATGAGCTCAGAGAGCAGTTTTCTTGTAGCCCCGCCCCCAAAATTTGGTCAGACGTATGAAATTTCGCGAAACTACTTGAGACCTACCTCTCTGGTTCAAAGGTTTGAATAATGCAAATGAATGCGTCGCTAGCCACCATGACGCGGTAAGTCGAATCTCACAACATTTATTTTTCGTAATAAAATAGTAAACATTTCTATTTTTGTCGTACTTTCTGATAAATCTCCATTCAATTTGGCGCCTTTTTGCATGGCCCCAAAAAGTGCGGTTAAATTTGCCGTGAACTTGACTTCGTTACAAAAGTAAAATGCACATTGTTGGTAAAATTGGCTAGATTAGAGTATGCTCTTTTCATTGATACCAAATTTGTTATTAAAAATGCACTAGTCTTGTCAATAATCAACGTACTAATTTATGGCAAAACACAGCGTTATGTCATACAGATGTTAGGACTTTGTGTTGGCTCTGCGCGTAAATTTAATGATTTACATTGCTTTAGTTGATGGAAAACGCCCATGTCAAACTATAGGGTTCACACCTCATACCTCATAGTCATTATTTACTATAGCTCTGAAATATAGGAGCAGAAAATGCTCATCTTCTTTCAACACATTATGCAAGCTCCGAAGATGAAGTGTAGCCTAGAAAAAAATTACCTCACACTAACCACAGCAAAATACCACCCTTTTTCCATGGTAAACTGTGGTACAATACCGCAATTTGACTGGGGTAATTTGGTCCTATGGATGAGGTTTACCAGTTTTCCCATAGTACCATACCACAATTTTACCACGGTTTTTATCACTTTCTATTTCATCTTCACCGTGGTTTTATCTCAAATTTACCCTATGTGTACTATGGTATTACCATAGTTTTACCCTAATTAACCACGTTACTTTTTACCCTATAGCTGTACCAAAATTTTACCCTAATGGTTTTACCCTAATTGTACAACAGTTTTACCCTAAATTTACCAGAGTTGTATCCCAATTGCACAACTTGTTTTCCCTACTTGTCTTAATTATAATCAGTACACCACAAATTACCTTAAATTTCACCCATTGGTGGATTGTATCATAATTGGGCTAGTTGACGCATATAACAAAGCAACTCATACTGCAGTATGTCATGATGTCGTATGTATATTATAGCATCATACTATTTTATATGCACCAGATGTGGTCAATATGCTGCAGTCAAAAAATGCATGACAATAATATAAAGGTTAAACAGTTTTCAGGATATGGTATCAACAGTATTTGTCATTTAAAATAAGTACCATAATTTTAGTCTATAGGGCTACTGTGACAAATGTACCATGTGTAACCCCAATTTACCCACAGTTTACCGCTGTAAGACTAGGGTACATTTTTTTGCTGGGAGCATATATAAAAAAAATTCTTATATAGAGTGATATATTATTGTATTCATGTACTTTTTAACTGTTCGACCAAACTTTCTTGCCATTCCCGGACTTGCCTTTCATTTAAACATTAAACAAGTCTTTTCATAGTGTTAAAAAGCTATGTTTTGTTGTCTTGGTTCTATTTTCTAACAGTTTTATGTCTCAAAGTTTTATGTCATATAAACGAGAAATAAAGAGACCAAAAGAAAATGTGTTGTCATTCTTCAAAAAGAAAGTCCTCTGACCAAAGTCCCTCAATGCTGACCTCATCGTGGTGTCAGAGTGGCAACCACTGTCTTCTCAGTGGGAGAACTAAAGCTTTGTCTGGCTATTTTTAAGCCAAAATGCCCTCTCATGTGTCTTATTTAATTGCCTGTTGTATAACCTGTATATTTCCACAAAACCAGTTATGCTTGAAAATATACCCAGTGAAAAGGCCCCTGTCTCGATACCATCAAGGCTCCATAGGCTGATTATACTAGCAACCCCATGTACAATTTCAGAAGGGTGAATTCGAAGGGGCACTGGCAGGGCTTGGAGTCTTTACAGTGGTATTTCCAGTATGTCATGATCTCCAGCCGTCATTATGCCCCTATCCAAACAGAACTGTCATTTCACTGCCATGAATAGTTCCTCTTATCATTCGATATAAGAATGGAGTTCCATGATGTAAGCAATTCAATTCCATTAGTTTTATCACGCTTAGTTATACCATGTCGCGCAATACGTACCAACGTGGAACGGGACAGTCACCACTGGGTACTGACTGACTCTGTCATTTGTTAGTACTCACATTGTAGGAAAACGCTGTCACATGTCAATGTTTATTGTCTTGATTCGCCGATAGGACGAACTGTCACATGTATCATAATGAATTGGCATGCGTTACTAACGCATGCCAATTCATTATGATACATGTGACAGTTACATGTAGGCATCACCAGGATTCCAAAAAAAATCAAAAGGGGGAGGGAGACACCCCTCCCCTTATACCCCTCCCCCAGGACGGCGATTCGTGGCATGGACCAGCATTTGCCTTCTCAAGAGTTGGGAGCTATGCGTTAGTTTCGCGAGGCACTCATTGGTGGATATAATTCCACTTACGTCGATTCCTAGTTCCACGAATGACAGTTTGTTCTAATCACGAGCTTGATGGGCTATTTATTTTCTAAATTTGTCCATAAAAGAGAATACAAATATTGATGCCAATATTGCTATTCACATGAATACTTCTTAAATACTCACCTCATTGACTTTTCATTGTATAGTAATAAATAATGCCATGAACGCAATTTCTTGTTTTCCTTTGGTGAAGTTTTGATTCGCGGTCTAGTTACATATTTCATAAACTAACAAAAGAGTATATGATACAGTTTTGGGGCCATTGATTTGACAACAGTTACGAGTTGCTTTAATTCATAGCACAGAGAGAGAGTCCGTTGTCTTATACAGCTAGTTCGAATCCTATTCTCACAATCCACCTTTAACTTGATGCCATTTAACTAATATTGAATACAATGTATATCATATGCCAAGGAGATGATTGAACGGGGCTCTCCAGTATTCTAATCGAGAGTGTTATCATATAGGTTCTACTTTAGCACGGATTCTACTGTTTTACAAACCCCCGAATCGAAGCAGCCCGAATTGGTATGCGAACGAGCTGAATGATCGTCTCAATGTTCCACTTGGGGAGTTTCTCCGAACGAAAAACATGACTTAGAAAAGCCTAGCAACTTGATTGACGTAGAAATACCGAGGAATGCCTAAAGCGATCACTTCTTCAATAATCAGGAACGGACTTATGGTGATGAACTCATGGTACCGCTACTGCTGGTGATTCAATGTCGACGGTACTTAAACTCAAAGCAACAACTTGTAAAGTTTCGTGGAACTAGATAGTACCAGTACGACAGCGCCGCTGCCATTGGAGATCAATTACTAATACTACATTGAGGCACTATATCCGTTGCTCTGTGAGGGTGTGTGTGTTTATTAGAAAATAATATTAAATTTATGTTATTTAGGTTTTCCTAATTATTTTCGCATCGCTTGCCTGGTACGCAGCTTTTTTATTTCCGAAAAAAACCTGATATGATTCCACTGCTTTGATCATATATAGACATATAATTCAGCACCTTCGTATACTAATACTGCATGGCTGCAACTATTGTAATGGGTTCATCATGTTGCGTATCTTATTTCCTTGTTTATGAACCTGGCTTTAACTGCCAATGTAATATAAACAATTGCTTAAAGGTGGCATACTCCTATTAGAGTCTGTATCAATCCGCCCGAATGCCAAAATGCAGTAGGAGAACATCTTTTTTGATATGTTATCAATCAAGATCTGGTTTCTTTTTGTAGCTTGCATGTTGAAGAGTTTGAATGGAAGTAAAGTGTGGTGCACAAATTGGTTCAATTGAGTCAATATGCAATTTATATCCATTTAGGCCTCCCAGGAGAGGCGTACGAAAATTGTTTTTATTACTGAGTGAAGAGGTTTGTTTACAAGTGACGACAATTTAAGGCTCTGAAAGCAAAAAAATATGCATGGTCATGAAACGGAAAATTGATAATGCCATGAAAGGCCAACTTGTCAGCTATCCAGTAATGGGTAGCGTTTAGGATCTGGGAACTTTGATCTAGACTTAGAGACCACATTACTTTTGTGATTTAATGTTTAAGTCAATGGTGCTTTTAATGGGCGTATGCTAGGCTACGTTAAAACAAAGAGAACAAATTTTGTAGATTTGTGAAACTGTGTTATGTTTCTTTTAGAATCAGTCAAACAGATTTTCTAGGGTGATATTTCCTCTTAACCCTTTTCCTGTTCGTATTAAGTCAATACTTCCAACTCTTATATTTGCTTATTATTATTATTATAAAACTTGGCTGCCTTTGCTTGCTTTTATAAAGTCCCTTGTGCTAAGGTAAGACGTGAACTAAGGATTGTATTTCCTCTTCGATGTTACAAATTTTAGTTGTACCATTTAGTTCCTGCCTATCTACTGTCATTCCATTGAGAGTAAGTCATTTTCAAGAGACGCAATCTGATATATTTTGCCTTTGATCTAATCCATGTACTCCAAAAGATGAAGCTGCATTGAGAATTGGATATGGATTTTCGTCAATGCATTTTATCACAACGTAGAGCCTTCGTTAAGCTGTTTGTTTAATTGGGATTCGGTAAGCGAAATAACGTGCCTCTCGTCGAACAATTCCATTGGCTGTTTTGTATCCCATAATTATGCAACAACACTTCGATTTACTTGTAAGTCGTCCATTGAAGTGCTTTGACTGACAGATTCATAAACAAGCAAAACATTTATTCAAGTTCTGAAGCAATTCTGATATCATTGCATGATTATGTGGATATATTTAAAAGTGATTCAAGAAGACTACACGGAACACAAAGAATAGTCGTCTTCTAAATACAACGCTTTTATGTTGCAGTTGGAATTGATCTACAAGTTACACATTATAACATGTAGACAATATCTGCTTATATGGTTTGCTGATTTGATAGCTACCGTAACGTTTAACTTCCAATAAATAACCTACTACTTGTACCATTAATACACGAGCAGCAAAGCCAAGCAGATTTCCAACCTCTGTGAAGATACCCACATGTACCGACTGTTGTTTTCGGGATCTAGTCAGGTTTCTTGCTGTCGAATGTCTTAGACGTGACACAACCAGTACCCTTGTCGTTTCTTTGTAGTCGATGCTAAACACATTTTGAAACTGTTGAAATTCTTACTAATTTGATGATGTTTCGCAAGCAGATTCACTGATGACATGTATTTTGAAAATGGCGGACTAATGAGCCAAAGGAAACTAAGAAAAGCTGTTTACTGTCAATCTGTCAGTGACCAATAACTCTTTACTTTTACAACACTACATCAGAGCAAAGACATGTTGGGGTTATCAACGCTCCCGAATTAATACATTGTTATAGCTTTACCGTGTCAGTGCAGTGTTCTATTGTTTCAAGAATTCGGTTTTGTTCAGGACCAACAACCAAATTGGAATCGCCAGCATATCGAATAACATCAACGTATATTCAAGTTCTGACTAACTTCTTGTTAAAACGTACAAGATTTTCATAAAAGTACTTCCATATGGCTGTTCAAATTCAACACTTACCATAAAACTATAACGGAATAACTCCTTTCACATACATATGGACCGATGAACTGTGCGGTTGAAGTCATATGTACCAACTTATGCTTAAAATCAACAGTCTTCAGAGTATCACCATGACAACCCAAGACGGAGAAACACATCTTATTAAATATTAATGCTAAAATAATATCTACCTCTTTTCAACTTTTATCACAGTCGTTTCTTTGCCCTTTTTACGCTTCCTGCTAATAAGTTGATCATAATTCAAGATATATGTTTGTTAGTTTTCCTCATTTTAGTTTGACACTGATTGCCAAATATACTATTTAGGCAGTTAACTGTCCTTATGTATAATATTGCATGTCTGTAAAATATGAAAGTATTGATTTTTTGATAAATACGACAATCATAACATATTACTAACATTTAACAACAATTTATTCATTCATCTTCCTACTTGACCTTACGATGGATAACGAGTCTTCTACACAAGTGAATGACAGTGTGTTTTATAGTGATTCAGGTAGCTATTCGGTTCCGTTCTGTGACATTTACCACAATATTCTTTATACGTTTATGAGGAATGTAACAGCCACGGCTATAAGTGTTGGGATCTTGGCACTTATCTCTAACATTTTGTTTCTGATTACGGTGGCTGGGAATCCCCATCTCAGACAGACGCCAGTGAGACTTTATCTAGTCTCCCTTTCCTTTATCGATACCTGTGTCTCAATTTGTTTCATCTCTCTCGCACTTCGGTGGCACTTGGAGACGGCGCATAGAATATTTTCGTTTAACATGCACCTGCTTTTATTTTCACGATTCCCTTTTCAGTTGATGTCTTCCCTGTTGATTTTCTTAGTCACATTCGAGAGATATAGAGCGATATGTAGACCAATGGCGCATTACACATCAGCTCGGACAGGTGAAAACTACCGGTACTTCTATTGGCTTAGTGGGATGAAAGCTTTCATCGCTGTAGTCGTAACCTGTGTAGTCATCACAGTGGTTGCAATTCTCTTCGAGACTTTTGAAACTGCAGAGTTGCTTTGTTCAGATGAGGTTAGGTATGTTCTGTTGAGAACGATACCAGACTTTTGGCATGATGCTTTATCGAATTCAGTGAACGTCATTAACTACATAATGGTTACACTTGATGTTGTAACCATTTGTGTTTCAGTTTCACTCTCGTTTCTGATTTATCGAGAACTTGGAAAAATACCACAACTAACCCCAGGAAATAACCGAAGACGATACGCGCGAGAACAAAACAACATGGCCAAAATGGTTGTAGCAAACACTCTAGTATTTTGCTTCTTTGTACTTTTGCTGGATATGTTTTCGTGTCTGTTATCTTAGCGCTGAAACGAACTTTGATGATATGAGTATCAAAGCGTACCTTTACCTTATTTTCATATTGACTCTGTTAAATTCTGGGATAAATCCTGTTATTTACAATACTTTCGGCTCCGTTTACCGCAATGCGGTTTTGAAAACGTTTCCTTGCATGAAATATGTAAGCAATTGTTTTGGGGTGTCCATGACAAATCGATATAATTCAAGCATCGAAAGTCAAGGTTCTTCACTTCAAAGGTTTACTATAATAGAAGAAAAAGTCTAATTTATACTTTTTGATGACTGTTAGACCAATCACAACTGTACATAGCTACCTTATCAACCTTATCAACCTTATTGTTTCAAATTTCGATTCAGGTTTGGAGAGTAGATTAACTCTCTCAATGGTGGTTTGTATTGAATATCCAGTAATGGAAGTTTTGTTGTTTCATGTCAATTTGAATTATGTAACAAACCGCAGTCTTACATTGAACTGAAGATAATCTGTGAAGTCTGTGAATGTCCACGACAGCAGTTTTTCAAAAGTGTGTAATGAACTTTTGACTTTATCTATTCTATGAGGTTAATTATGAATTATTAGTGTACAATGTATAACCATAATATTAAACATTAGAACAGGGAAAGAACCTGAAGTACATGTTATCATTTAAAATAAAAACTCAAAAGTTGGAGTATTTGATTTCTTTATAACTTTATAAAAGGGTGTTACTTTTTAAACCCAGCTACTATACCGTTACGCACTTGCCGTTGAGCACACAGTGTATGTTATCAACGTTCTTATATAAGGGGCTGTTAAAGTCTTTTATTTTTCAAACTTTAACGCGTGACCAGAACTTCGCAATACTTTCAGAACTTATTTATACAGTTGTTATCAAATTTTACTTAGCAAGAAAGTTTAGTAACCATTTTGTTATCATATATTGACATCTTTATGCAAGCCTATATTAACATTCAATTGAATTTTTTTTTATTTCGCTCTTTTATTTTAATAAATTTTGAAAGTAGTGATATATGTCTACGTTACTTTTTAACAATGAAATGAAAATGCTGAGCTCACGTAACGCTGCAAATTGCATGTTACCATTTGAGCATTGAAGGAAACATAGTTTACACCCCAAAACAAATTATTGAAAAGAAATACTCACTATGGCAAAATGTATTACTTAAGCATAAACGTCTGTAAGAAAGTTCGGTATAGAAAGAGACGGTAAATAATCTACTCTAGAAGACAATGTAAATGATTGTAGCCAAATATTTTAATAGGAAGGAGTAAACAGTTATTTGTGAATACAGTGAAGGATGCAGCAATACTCAAACCAGGAGTATGGATGACCAGTCTTCACAGATAGCAAAAAACCTCGGAAGGAAAGCGCGCTAAATTTTGATATATGCTTTGTTTAAGTTCATTTTGCAGCTGTATAGATGTTTGGTACAAAGCTATACTAAATCTATGTTTGCAGTGACAATAACCATTTCAAGGGGAGATAAAGGATATAGGGCTGTCCCTCTGGGTCCCCCTTTGTAATATTAAAGTCCAGAGGTAATATATATATATATGTATGTATGTATGTATATATGAATTACATTGGAATTCTGAAGAGAAGAAAAAGACTGAATGATTCACCATTCATATTTCTATCATTAAACTCAAGTTCTTTGTCACCAACATTTATCATTTCAATGTTTTAACGCTGTCAAGTGACAACCGATAAGCAAACTTGATGGGAGTCTCATGCTTGTAAAAACGTACGGTTTTATCAGGAAGTGGATTATTTCTCTCCATAAACATTTTCAGATATGTGTTTCATGGTCACAAGCTTCACGACCTATTTGTGGTTACTTCCTGGTGCAGCCACACACATTTCCCTAGCAACAATTGTTCGCGCTTTCACATGAAAAGTGATTTGCTGGTGGCAGGCAATTTATATATTTATACTAAAAAATCTCAGCATAATTTTCGAGATGTGATCAATATGATAGCTATAACACAAAATCCGCTTATTTCTATGGCATGTGGTCATTACTACTTTTATCTTTTGCTGTTATTGCACGTTTCATATTTGTACTTAACTCTAAAGATATTCAGTTTGTCTGATTAAACAGGAACCGAAACCCCTTTCTAACCATATAGACTTAGCAAAACAACAAAAGGTATTGCATTATGTATTACACTGTACACAACTTTCACGAGGCTGGTACTAAACAACAAAAGGTATTGCATTATGAATTACACTGTACACAACCTTCACGAGGCTGGTACTAAACAGCAAAAGGTATTGCATTATGAATTACACTGTACACAACCTTCACGAGGCTGGTACTAAACAGCAAAAGGTATTGCATTATGAATTACACTGTACACAACCTTCACGAGGCTGGTACTAAACAGCAAAAGGTATTGCATTATGAATTACACTGTACACAACTTTCACGAGGCTGGTACAAAACAACAAAAGGTATTGTATTATGTATTACACTGTACACAACCTTCACGAGGCTGGTACAAAACAACAAAAGGTATTGCATAATGAATTACACTGTTCACAACCTGCACGGGGCTGGTACAAAACAAAAAAAGGCATTGTATTATGTATTAAATCTGTACACAACCTTCACGAGGCTGGTACAAAACAACAAAGGGTATTGCATTGTGTATTACACTGTACACAACATTCACGAGGCTAGTACTAAACAACAAAAGGTACAGCATTGTGTATTACACTGTACACAACATTCACGAGGCTGGCACAGTTTGCTCTAATCACGAGCTTGATGGGCTATTTATCTTCTGAATTTGTCCACGAAAGAGAATACAATATTGATGCCAATATTGCTATTCACATGACTACTCCTTAAATACTCACTTCATTGACTATTCATTGTATAGTAATAATTGTACCATGAACGCATATTCTTGTTTTCCTTTGGTGAAGTTTTGATACGCGGTCGAGTTACATATTTCATAAACTAACAAAGCGTATATGATACAGTTTGGGGCCATTGATTGACAACAGTTACGATCTGCCTTAATTCATAGCACAGAGAGAGTCCGTTGTCTAATCATAATAAATAATAAATTACACCTATATAACTCTTAATACAGCGTTTATAAGCGCTTTACACAGTAGGATAGAGACAAAGGAAACCAAGGAAAAATTAACTAGGATTGAAACAAAAATGTTTTAAGTTGTCTCTTGAAAATACAAATGGAGGGAGAGTCACGAACGTGAAATGGGAGTTCGTTCCAAAAAAAGGCGCAGCGGCAGAAAAGGCACGATCGCCATACCGAGTGCGGGTACGTGGACCAGGAGTTAATTGCAAATGCGCATGATAGGAAGAGCGAAGCGTAACTGTAGTTGACCGACGCAAAGGAGTAAGTGGATCAGTGATATATTGAGGGGCAAGCCCGTTGATCGCTTTGTAGGTGTGAAGTAGGATCTTAAACTGGATGCGCTGAGAGACGGGAAGCCAATGCAATGAACGGAGTACAGGAGTGATGTGATGAAACTTTATAGTGAGTGAGACTAGGCGCACAGCAGCGTTCTGAATTCTATGAAGGGGAGCTTTATGAGAAACTGGCAAATTCACAAACAAACTGTTGCAGAAATCCAGATAGGAGGAAACAAAAACGTGAACCAGTCGTTCAGTTGAGCCTTGATCTAGATACTTCCTGAGTTTACCAATTTTGTAAATACCATACGCAGCTGAACGACACGTGTTCTGAATATGTTTTCGCATATCGAGTTTATCGTCAAGCAAGACACCAAGATCACGTGTATATTCGGAAGGAGTTACGACATTTGTACCAACAGTGAGGTCAGGTAGGTTACTCGAATCTCTAAACTGGGAAGTGACGTGGATGGCTTTGGTCTTTGAATCGTTAAGGAGTAAACTGCTGCAAGTGGACCATTGCTTGATGTCGGCGATACAATTTGAGAGACTGGTTAGATATGTATTATGATCATTTTTTTCATGATAATGTAAAGTTGCGTATCGTCAGCATACATAACGTGGTGAAAACCCCTATATGAATCGATAAGATGACTTAAAGGACCAGTATACAAAATGAATTCAAGTGGTCCAAGACAGACCCTTGTGGAACCCCCCCCCCCCCAGGGTATTAGGTAAGGAGACGAAAGAGAATCATTTACGACGATGGTTTGCTTTCGGTCTTTACGATAGGACTCAAGCATCTTTATAGCCGATCCAGTAATACCGTAGCTACGCTGCAATCTTTCAATGACGATTTGATGGTCAATCGTTTTGAAAGCTGACGAGAAGTCAAGCAAGACGACGACAGCCTCAAGACAAGCATATCGTTGTAGATTTTGATGAGAGCAGCCTCAGTAGAGTGGAAACTACGAGATGTCGATTGCATCATAGACAATAGCCCACAGTCGTGTAAATAAATTCGCAATTGCGCAGTAGCAATTGTCTCTAAAACCTTCCCGAAAAAAATTAGATTGGCAATGGGTCTGTAATTACCTAAGTCATAATGATTTAAATTCGGTTTCTTTAATATTGGTACAACATTGGCCATTTTGAATGGTTCTGGAAATGAACCTGAAGAGAGGGAAATATTTATTATGTAAGTAATACAAGATTTCATCAGCCAGGTAGGTATAGGGTCCAGTTTGCAGAGTTTTGAAGGACACTCCATGATAGTCTTGCGTATTTGACTATCAGTGACAGGTTCGAAGGAGGTGAATTCACTTTTGCAATCAGCACCCACATCGGGGAGAACAACTGGATTTGGGTTTTCAACACTGGTGGTGACTGTGTTGACTTTGTTGTAAAAGAAGGCAGCAAAATCGTTAGCTAATGCCTCATCGGACTCGTGGTCTGGAACAGTGGCGGAGCGTCCATACAGTCAGGGGGGTGGGGCGGATGCCCCCCCCCCTGACGGGCTCAAATGGACTGCTGGCGCCCTTTTCAGCTTTATACCACTTTTTAGTTATTCGCGATTAATGACTTTTTTTATTGCGCTCTCATCTACCTATTGACATTTGTCACATTTTGTTGGTGTAATTTTCTGACAAAATGCTCTAACAGCTATTTATTCTTCGTTTATCTGCAAATTAGCAAGGCCCGGAAAGGGTCATTTCCGGCGATCTAGGGAGTATGTTTACTCAAAACATTTCTGCACGCTCCGCGCCAACCCGTGGTGGCGCTCCGCTTAGATAGTGTCGAAAGCGCCCCTACAGACCATTCTCGCCCCCCCCCCCCGACCAATACCCCTAGCTCCGCCACTGGTCTGGAATGACTGGATTAGACATGACAGCTTTCGGACAAAACGGAAGAGATTTTTGTTATCGCATGTATCTGCTGTTAGGTATTCTGTTTTTGCTTTCCCAATTAATTGGTAATAGATACAGCATTGCTCACTATTCAACTGTATATGCACATCTAACCCTGTTTTAATCCAAGTACGCTCAGCACGTCGTCGCATCCGCTTAGACTCTCTATTTGTTTTCTGTGTACCAAGGAGCATTTGGTCTCAGCGAAACAAATGAGGTCTTGACGGGGAGGTGTTTGTCTATTAGTTGGCGGAGAGAGGAGTTATACTGCACAACTGCATCAGATGGATTCGATATAGACAATAAGTTCGGAAATGAACTTGAAATCTCCCGTTTGAACTGTTCTATGTTAAGATCTCTAAACTTTCTGAAAGTAACCTTCTTCTTTGTTGGGGAGGACGTTTCACAGAAAATGAGGAAACCACAGCAGCATGATCAGATGGAAGTTCTCTCAAAATGTTCACGTCAACTATCAAGTCATCACCTGCTCTGAAAATTAGGAGGTCCGGGTGTGGCCACGCAGATGAGTCGGCTCATGAACGTGTTACTGGAACCCAGTGGTGTACAAGGAATCAAGAAACTTACCAGCATCAATATAGTTGTTATTGTCAACATGAATGTTGAAATCACCAATGAAAACTGAAATATTGGCATCAACATTGATGGCTTCATGCAGAGAACTGAATTCACGTAGAATAGAGAGTATAAGTGAGTTTGTCTTTTACAGAAGGTGGCGGTCGATATATTGCAAAAAGTTTGAAAGTGGTAGCCTCTGGAATTCGAACCATGCAGTCAAGAATCTCAAAAGATTTGACACTCTCGAAGTGTCTGATATGCTCAACTTGAAGTGAGGACCGATAAAGTATGCATATGCTCCCTCCAATAGATTTTAGTCGAGGTTTTTGTAGAAAAGTATAGCCGGGAAGGGTAAAAGTAATATCGGCGATAATGTTGTTATCCCGGAAATTACCCATGAGCCACGATTCAGTTATGACACATATGTCTAAATTTTCAGCAATAATAAGATCACATATTGCAGGTGTCTTACCATTTATGGATCCGGCGATCCAATTTCCAACGCGTAGGCATGCGTTTGTTTCTGACAGTTTAACATGTTCGTATGTTCCTTTACACAGATCATCCGTAAGATGTACTAAATTATCACCTCTAACATCGTTTCCAATCGCCTTATTTGACCTTGAAATTGGCCCCCGAGACGTAACCGTTGGAATGTTGAATTTGCACCTCAGTCTTTCTAACCATATACCCACGTTTTGTTCGGCGGGCAAAAAAACTAATAAAGCTAGTTCGAAACATATTCTCACAATCCACCTTTCCCTTGATGCCATTTAACTAATATTGAATACATGTATATCATATGCCAAGGAGATCATTGAACGGGGCTCTCCGGTATTCTAACCTAGAGCGCTATCATATATGTCCTACTTTAGCACGAATTATACTGTTTTACAAACCCCCGAATCGAAGCAGCGCGAATATGTATGCATACGAGCTTGATGATTGTCTTAATGTTCCACTGATAATAAAAACTCTGCATGGTCATGATACAGAAAATTGATAATGCCATGAAAGGCCAACTTGTCAGCTATCCAGTGATAGGTACAGTTTAGCGTGTGGGAACTTCTCTCTAGACTTAGAGCAATGGTGATTTTAGTAGGCGTATGCTACGCTACCTTAAAGCAAAGAGAACAAACTGTGTTATGTTGCTTTAATAATCAGTTTAACAGATTTTCTAGGGTGATAATTCCTCTGAACCCTTTTCCTGTTCGTATTATTATAAACTTGGCTGCCTTTGCTTGCTTATATAAAGTCCCTTGTGCTACGGTTAAACGAGAACTAAGGATTTTATTACCTCTTCGATCCAATCTATGTACTCCAATAGATGAAGCTGCATTGGGAATTGGATATGGATTTTCGTCAATGCATTTTATTACAACGTAGAGCCTTCGTTTAAGCTGTTTTGTTTAAATGGGATTCGGTCAGCGATATAACGTGCCTCTCGTCGAAAAATTCCATTGGCTGTTTTTTATCCCATAATTATGCAACAACACTTCGATTTACTTGTAAGTCGTCCATTTAATTTCTTTGACTGACATATTCATAAACAATCAAAACATTTATTCAAGTTCTAAAGCGATTCTGATATCATTGCATGATTATGTGGATATATTTGAAAGTGAATCAAGAAGACTTATACGGAACACAAATAATTTGTTGCAGTTGGAATTCATCTACAAGTAACACATAGTAACATGTAGACAAGATCTACTTATATGGTTTGCTGATTTGATAGCTACCGTAACGTTTAACTTCCAATAAATAACCTACTAGTTGTACCATTAATACATGAGCAGCAAAGCCAAGCAGATTTCCAACCTCTGTGAAGACACCCACATGTACCGACTGTTGTTTTCTGGATCTCGTCAGGTTTCTTGCTGTCGAATGTGACACTACCAGTACCCTTGTCGTTTCTTCGTAGTCAAAGACATTTTGAGTCTGTTCAAGTTGTTGCTAATCTAATAATGTTTCGCAAGCAGATTCACTGATGACATTTTTTTTAAATGGCGGACTAATGAGCCAAAGGAACTAACAAAAGCTGTTTTACTCTCAATCTGTCAGTGACCAATACCACTTTAATTTTACAACACTTCATCAGAGCAAAAACATGTTGGGGCTTCCAACGCTCCCGAATTAATACTTTGTTATAGCTTTACTGTGTCAGTGCAGTGTTCGATTGTTTCAAGAACTCGGTTTTGTCGAGGACCAAAAGCCAAATTCGAATCGCCAGCATATCGAATAACATCAACGTATATTCAAGTTCTGACTAACTTCTTGTTAAAACGTACAAGATTTTCATAAAAATACTACCATATGGCTGTTCAAATTCAACACTAACCATCAAACTATAACGGAATAACTCCTTTCACATACATATGGACCGATGAACTGATAATAATAAGTTGATCATAATTCAAGATATATGTTTGTTAGTTTTCCTCATTTTAGTGTGACACCGATTGTCAAATATACTATTTAGGCAGTTAACTGTCATTATGTAAAATATTGCATGCCTGTAAAATATGAAAGTATTGATTTATTGATAAATACGACAATCATAACATATTACTAACATTTAACAACAATTTATTAATTAAATTTCCTACTTGACTTTACGATGGATAACGAGTCTTCTACACAAGTGAATGACAGTGTGTTTTATAGTTATTCAAGTTTTATTCCGTTCTGTGATACTTACTACGCAATTCTTTATACGTTTATGAGGAATGTAACAGCCACGGCTATAAGTGTTGGGATCTTGGCACTTATCTCTAACATTTTGTTTCTGATTACGGTGGCTAGGAATCCCCATCTCAGACAGACGCCAGTGAGACTTTATCTAGTCTCCCTTTCCTTTATCGATACCTGTGTCTCAATTTGTTTCATCTCTCTCGCACTTCGGTGGCACTTGGAGACGGCGCACAGAATATTTTCGTTTAACATGCACCTGCTTTTATTTTCACGATTCCCTTTTCAGTTGATGTCATCCCTGTTGATTTTCTTAGTCACATTCGAGAGATATAGAGCGATATGTAGACCAATGGCGCATTACACATCAGCTCGGACAGGTGACAACTACCGGTACTTCTATTGGCTTAGTGGGAGGAAAGCTTTCATCGCTGTAGTCGTAACCTGTGTAGTCATCACAGTGGTTGCAATTCTCTTCGAGACTTTTGAAACTGCAGAGTTGCTTTGTTCAGATCAGGTTACGTATGTTCTGTTGAGAACGATACCAGACTTTTGGCATGATGCTTTATCGAATTCAGTGAACGTCATTAACTACATAATGGTTACACTTGATGTTGTAACCATTTTCGTTTCAGTTTCACTCTCGTTTCTGATTTATCGAGAACTTGGAAAAATACCACAACTAACCCCAGGATATAACCTAACACGTTACGCGCGAGAACAAAACAACATGGCCAAAATGGTTGTAGCAAACACTCTAGTATTTTGCTTCTTTGTACTTTTGCTGGATATCTGTTCGTGTCTGTATCTTAGCGGTAAAGCGAGCTTTGATGATATGAGTATCAAAGCGTACCTTTACCTAATTTTCATATTGACTCTGTTAAATTCTGGGATAAATCCTGTCATTTACAATACTTTCGGCTCCGTTTACCGTAATGCGGTTTTGAAAACGTTTCCTTGCATGAAATATGTAATCAATTGTTTTGGGGTGTCCATGACAAATCGATATAATTCAAGCATCGAAAGTTAAGGTTCTTCACTTCAAAGGTTTACTATAATAGAAGAAAGAGTCTAATTTATATTTTGTAATGACTGTTAGACCAATCACAACTGTGCATATTAAAGGTTATTACCTTATTGTTTCAAGTTTGGAGAGTAAATTTCATTCTCCCAATGGTGGGGTGTATTGAATAACCAGTAATGGAAGTTTTGTTGTTTTATGACAATTTGAATTATGTAACTAACCGCAGTCTTACATTGAACTGAAGATAATCTGTGAAATCTGTGAATGTCCACGACAGCAGTTTTTCAAAAGTGTGTAAATAACTTTTTACTTTATCTATTCTATGAGGTTAATTATGAATTATTAGTGTACAATGTATAACCATAATATTAAACATTAGCACAGGGAAAGAACCTGAAGTACTTGTTATCATTTAAAATAAAAACTCAAAAGTTGGAGTATTTGATTTCTTTATAACTTTATAAAAGGGTGTTACTTTTTAAACCCAGCTACTATACCGTTACGCACTTGCCGTTGAGCACACAGTGTATGTTATCAACGTTCTTATATAAGGGGCTGTTAAAATCTTTTATTTTTCAAACTTTAACGCGTGACCAGAACTTCGCAATACTTTCAGAACTTATTTATACAGTTGTTATCAAATTTTACTTAGCAAGAAAGTTTAGTAACCATTTTGTTATCATATATTGACATCTTTATGCAAGCCTATATTAACATTCAATTGAATTTTTTTTTATTTCGCTCTTTTATTTTAATAAATTTTGAAAGTAGTGATATATGTCTACGTTACTTTTTAACAATGAAATGAAAATGCTGAGCTCACGTAACGCTGCAAATTGCATGTTACCATTTGAGCATTGAAGGAAACATAGTTTACACCCCAAAACAAATTATTGAAAAGAAATACTCACTATGGCAAAATGTATTACTTAAGCATAAACGTCTGTAAGAAAGTTCGGTATAGAAAGAGACGGTAAATAATCTACTCTAGAAGACAATGTAAATGATTGTAGCCAAATATTTTAATAGGAAGGAGTAAACAGTTATTTGTGAATACAGTG
>KN882529.1:124557-136550 GCA_000934455.1 Apostichopus parvimensis
CCCACTATCTGAGTTGGGTACTACGTAGCCCGTCTGGCGGGAAACATGTTCCCGTCTTCCGGTGACTCCCACTATCTGAGTTGGATACTACCTAGCCCGGCGGAAAACACGGCTGGCGGGAAACATTTTCCAGTCTTCCGTGTGACCCCCACTATCTGAGTTGGGTACTACGTAGCCCGTCTGGCGGAAAAAAAATTCCCGTCTTCCGGGTGACTTCCACTATCAGAGTTTGGTACTACTTAGCCCGGCTGGCGGGAAACACGGCTAGCGGGTAAAATGTTCCCGTCTTCCGAGAAACTTTAGACGACTCCCACTATCTGAGTTTGGTGCTACTTAGCCCGTCTGGCGGATAAAATGTTCCCGTCTTCCGGGACACTTTAGACGACTCCCACTATCTGAGTTGGGTACTATATCCCGTCTGGCGGGTAAAATGTTCCCGTCTTCCGGGTGACCCCCACTATCTGAGTTGGGTACTACGTAGCCCGTCTGACGGGTAAAATGTTCCCGTCTTCCGGGTGACTTCCACTATCTGAGTTGGATACTACCTAGCCCGGCTGGCGGGTAAAATGTTCCCGTCTTCCGAGAAACCCTAGACGACTCCAACTAACTGAGTTGGGTACTATTTATTCCGTCTGGCGGGAAACATGTTCCAGTCTTCCGGGTGACTTCCACTATCTGAGTTGGATACTACCTAGCCCGGCTGGCGGGAAACATGTTCCCGTCTTCCGGGTGACTCCCACTATCTGAGTTGGATACTACCTAGCCCGGCTGGCGGGAAACATGTTCCCGTCTTCCGGGTGACCCCCACTATCTGAGTTGGGTACTACGTAGCCCGTCTGACGGGTAAAATGTTCCCGTCTTCCGTGTGACCCCCACTATCTGAGTTGGGTACTACGTATCCCGTCTGGCGGGTCAAATGTTCCCGTCTTCCGGGAAACTTTAGACGAATCCCACTATCTGAGTTGGGTACTACTTATCCCGTCTGGCGGGAAACATGTTCCCGTCTTCCGGGTGACTCCCACTATCAGAGTTGGGTACTTCGTAGCCCGTCTGGCGGGTAAAATGTTCCCGTCTTCCGAGAAACTTTAGACGACTCCCACTATCTGAGTTGGGTACTATGTTGCCCGTCTGGCGGGAAACATGTTCCCGTCTTCCGGGTGACTCCCACTATCTGAGTTGGATACTACCTAGCCCGGTTGGCGGGAAACACGTTCTCGTCTTCCGGGTGACTCCCACTATCTGAGTTGGGTACTACGTAGACCGTCTGACGGGAAACATGTTCCCGTCTTCCGGGTGACTCCCACTATCAGAGTTGGGTACTACTTAGCCCGTCTGGCGGGTAAAATGTTCCCGTCTTCCGGGTGACTTTAGACGACTCCCACTAACTGAGTTGGGTGCTACTTAGCCCGTCTGGCGGATAAAATGTTCCCGTCTTCCGGGACACTTTAGACGACTCCCACTATCTGAGTTGGGTACTACTTATCCCGTCTGGCGGGAAACATGTTCCAGTCTTCCGGGTGACCTCCACTATCTGAGTTGGGTACTACGTAGCCCGTCTTACGGGTGACCCCCACTACCTGAGTTGGGTACTTCGTAGCCCGTCTGGCGGGAAACATGTTCCCGTCTTACGGGTGACTTCAACTATCTGAGTTGGGTACTTCGTAGCCCGTCTGGCGGGTAAAATGTTCCCGTGTTCCGGGAAACTTTAGACGACTCCCACTAACTGAGTTGGGTGCTACTTAGCCCGTCTGGGGGAAACATGTTCCCGTCTTCCGGGTGACTCCCACTATCTGAGTTGGGTACTATTTAGCCCGGCTGGCGGGAAACATGTTCCTGTCTTCCGGGTGACTCCCAGACCGCTGGCCAACAATGACATTCAGTGGCGAATAAACTTCTAAATGAATGTATAACTTCCATCAGATTTCAAGTGTTCTACAACCGTCCTGTTTTTACGCTTAACGATGTTTTTTCATCATTGGAAGGCTCCTTAAAAGACAAGTTGAGCATTATGCACCTTCGGGGGGGGGGGGGGGGGGGGGGGGGGTGGGGGAGGTGTAATTATTTAAAAGCTAATTCATCTTTTTGTAAAGTCTAACAAATCCACCACAATATGTTCTTTTAACTTCTTATGAGAAATAGAATACCCATGAATAATATGAATCGCTATAGATCTGTGAAGTTAAATCCTTGTTATGGATGGGTTTGGATTGGTGGCAGTATGCCGGAATGTGATGGAGAAGAAGTCAGGGTATACAAGAAACCCGAGACTGTTTATAACTATATCGTTATGCTAGTGTATTTGTTGATCATTCAATCTAACTTTGAAGAAATTCGCTGGTACATGTGAAGCAAGGCAGATTATATAACTATTTTATATAAACAGATAAGGACAGTGGAGATTAATGAATCTGGAATGACGTCTCGTAAATATGTTTATCTATAGGTGTCTATTAATATGCATTTTGTGTAAGAGAGAGAATCTTGAACAGCTGTAAGCAAATTCGTTATATAGAATTGGGAGAGAGGGGAGGGGGGGGGGTGGTGGTGAGGGATATGTTCAAGTGCTGGCTAAACTACACATATTGTGACAATTTGCAAAAGAATTGTAAGGTCGTAAATTGTGCCCTTTGAGAACCAATATATACATCATCTGATCTGATTTCTGATCTCAGCATCTGATTTACCAGAACTAAGACAATCATCTACATAAAACGATCTTTCTATCGTTTACTTGACTAGCGGAATCACACTCGGCAGATCTGTAATTGTACGCCTGAGAGCATAGGCGGAGCTATAGCCGCACACCAAACCCCTCCAAACAGATGTGACTTCATACGAAGGTATCTTGAACTCGTGCACACGTCAAAATACACAGTAAACACATGAATAAACTAAAGTCATCAAGTCTAAATTGAATTTGAAATTCTGCTGAAATTTCATTTATTTACTAAACTACAAAAAAAATATCAGTAACTTAAGTCACTAATTCAAATTTATTAATCAAGTATTTGTAAATCCTGAATTCCAGTAATCCTTTATTAAATGTTAAATAAAAACCATAAACACCATAATAAAAGAAAAAAACAAACAAACAAATCCAAAACAACAACAAAAAAGCAATCTGCATGATTCAGAACGGTATTCCTTAGTGTCACTATCAAATCTACATGGGGACCTTCAGCCACGCCCTAAATTAACAGAGGGCGCTGTCATAATCGGCCCTGTCTAATTCCGCGAAAGCTTGACAAGCTGCAGTCTCGGAATTCACCGACTGAGAATTCCTTTGAGAAATCTATAATGGAAACTTCCGGGAGAATTACCTGTACATTCCCTAACAGCTATATATCGAGCTAACATATCGTTTTCATCAGAAAAACACTTTAACAAGGAAATGTTGCCCACCGTTCGTCTGGCAACTACACACACGTCTGGTCGTCAACGAATCTGGAAGCTTCGATGTATTTCTCTAGCACTTCCGCTAAACTCGGTTACAACTCACCATCACCACAACTCATTGCTTCCTCCAACCCTAACATGCTACCTTCCTGTCACGGTCCAGCCACATGTCTCTTCGACCCGGCCCACAAATTAAAAAATAACTGTAATTTCCGATCTTATCTTTACCGATCAGGAGCTTTCGCCCCTAGCTCGCTGAAGCGCCTTTCGGCGGAAACAGCTATTTACAAGACAATCTATCTAGTAAAATGTAGAATATACTAGGCTTATACCTGCGATTCCTAGTTTAACACTAGTGGTATAAACATTTTTATTTCGAAATTATTAAGACGAGATCTTTTGAAACATTTTCTTTTACAATTAGCACATAGACTGTGATATGGTACAAACTGTACAAAATCTTTGGATAGGCCTATATGTAAACAGTATAGATTATGCGCACTTAGACCCAGAGGTACTGCTCAGTTAGGACCGATATGACAGCGCCCTCTGTAGAAAACGCTGGAAAAAGTCCCAATTGTTAGCAATCAGTTCAGATTGGTTTCCACGTCTATTGATTGGTTGCTGATGGCGCAGATGGGACCGGTTGTCCAACAGAAGCCTGTAGAGGAGTTATCTCAGTTGTACCAGTCGCACCAGAGTGGTTTGTGAGGGCCAGCAGGCGAACCTCGGTTGGCGTTGGTTGGAGAAGAGGGCCTATAGTGATGACACAAAAGTAAAGAGTTCATCAATCACTTGTGTGTGTGTGTGTTTTGATGTTATTTACAAATTAAATTCATGCCACGGCGTATGTTTCGTGCACGAGGACCTTTACCTTACTAATGATCAGTTCTGGGAATATGAGAGGATTGGGTGGGGTAGAAGTTGTTGAAACATATGGAGAAAGAGATAGATGGACAGACATATAGCGAGAGCTGGATGTGAGAAGGGAGGTGTGGGAATTAATTTAAGAGGGATAAAGGTTGACATGTTAATAATTGAAAGCATGAATAGACACATATGTCAATTCGTCGTCAGCAAGAGAGTAAATGAACTACTATAGAGGAGACAGAGTGACTGTGCTCATTTTACATACATACCGACGAAACTCAACAGGACAGGCACAAACAGAAGACTGTAGATCACAGCGAGTCCGAGTAGACCAAGGTAGATCTGGAAAAAGTACGTCTGCACGACCTGACTCTTCAGTAAAGCAAGACTGCAAAATGTCAGTAACTTAGGGATGAGACTGCCTGCCAGAAGCTGAAAATATGAAATGCAAAATAATTTTTGACAGACTAAGATTAAAAACAGCCAATGTTTGAACGATGTGTCGAAAATTAAAATCCACTAAAAAGGTGCGCACTTAAACTATAATCTATAGTACGAGATTAAAGAAAATGCAGTCGTTGTGTTCAACGCAGTAGCTTGCTTCCTTGAATGTAAAAATAATTATACCCGACTGGACGTTCACTCCGACTGATGAAGGTGAGAGACATGTCCCTTCCCGTCCCTTTGTGCACGCCATATGATATGGAGTTGAACAGGGGGTAGGAAGCTTCCACAAAGTGGGGGGGGGGGCGGGGGCACATCAGAGGGGCACTTTCTCATTCCACAACCACCACTCGTTATGCTATAAACCGATACACACCGGCCATATCACTTAAATTTATATGATGGGTTAGTATACTATCAATACTATTATGGTGCACGTGAATAATTAAAACAATATATTAAAATTAACAAAGGCTTAAGATATCCAAAAGACAGTTCTTCATCAAAGGGTCATGTTTTATTTGCCAGTAGGGCACATTTGCTATTTTGGAGAAAAAAAAGTGGGGGAACGTGCCCCCCAGTGCCCCCCGGCTCCTACCCCCCTGGAGTTGAACCCTTGTTCCCTTATCTAAGGGAACGATCATTTCTAGCCAATAAACCCCTTCAAATCTCCAGTCGATATACTTACCGAACTGCCCGTGTTGGAGACTGTATAACTAATTTGCTCTGATTTTGTCGTTTCCTCTTTACCCGCATAGGATGAATACGAGTCCGCCACGTGAGTAAATAGTTCACCAGCGACACCAACACTCTTTGGATGGAAAAGAAAATACAAATCAAGAGCTCATTTGCATATATATGAATCTCACTCTTCGTCCGTGCATCATCATCATCACCGAATTGACAATCATAAGGTCCCGAGTTCGAGTCACTCCAAGATTAATGTATGTCGTCCAGTTACAGAGTTGTTGACAATTGACAATTCATAATCATGGACGTTACATATGAATGCGGTCAGCATGCGGCTTTGATAAGCCAATGATGGCTTCTTCGCGAGTTCCTGCTTGCAGGAGGATCTAAAATACATACATACATACATACATACATATGAGATGTAGAAGAATTTGAAACTTTCTTTACATGATGACACAAGGGAAATTCCTGGTGATATTGACTGAATTCCTATTTTGGTTTGAAACGAGTGTCTGGTGGATTAACATGTTTGGAGTAAAGCGGAATAGTGGATGCCTTATCGGATTACTTTAACTAGCTTTGGACTTTGTTATAATAGGTGCATTCTTCGAGTCGTCATTATTCGGGTCAAGTTGATGTTACGTAAAGCTGTTAACGCACTTACAAGGTGACTAGCTCACTCGAATGGAAAGTCCAGTAGTTCGTCATACTTGTGATTATGCGCGTGCGTACACAGTTTTTCACCAGAAATCATCTTGTATATTCATTTCCTTTCCTTCAGTGTCCGAATTGGCTTGCATAGTGTACTGTTACCAGCCATTGACACTGTACACTACATATTTGCCACTTCTGAACACACTGAAACATGATGGTATTAGTATCCAGAAATATTCTTCGGTTTTCTTTGATTTGTCTGTCCAGGAACCTTTCTGAATCAATGGCAACGACAATGATATAAATTGCCAATTGAGTTTATTTTTCTATTCTTGAAGTTAAAGCGTGCTGCATGTCACGAAAAATGAGCAAAAATGAAGATGATAGAATGTATCAGTGATAATCAAAAGTTGGGCAACAGAAGGAAAAGTAAACCTTGATCGAAACTAAATTGGTATATAATTGTTTTTTCGAGACTATTTGTGAGGAGAGATTATACCCTTTATTGAAAACGGCTATCAATTGACGTGATATGGTTATACTTACAATAAGCACATTCACTAGGACTACGTCTGAAAAGGCGATGCCGAGAAGAGACAGTAATCCAAGCAGATTGATGGTAAAGAGAGCCAAAGCCGCTGTGATAAGAGGAGCCACCAACAAACTCAGTCCAAGCAGAATACCCTTTACAAGGAACATCACGATAAGAGTCACGGCTAGGCTCTTCATAGTAACGATGACCACGTTTTGGAACTGTGCATAGAACACATGGAAGTTACTGAGGAGAAAAAAGAAACCGAAAGAGAGGAAGATGTTAGCTTCTGTTAAGGTACAATTTTTTTACTTACAATTTTTACTTATTTTCAAGACGCATCACGAAAAAAAAAATTAACCTTATGATATGATGATATAGATATAGGGAATGAAGAAGAGGATATAACACGGAGTAGCGATGATATGCACATACATTAGACCAGGGGTTCCCTGACTGGGGTGCATGAACCCCCAGGGGGTGCGTGAGTCCATCCCAGGTGGTTCATGATACGTTTCTGAGAGTCAAAACTAGAGTACTTTCTGTTGAACTAAAATCTGATATATCATATCATTTAGTAATGTACAAAAGTCGTACCTATCGACAAACTCTACAATATTACACTATGAACTTGATCTTATACGAAGCACTGTTATGTGTGTTATAGTATAATAATGACTCAGATCGTGTCTCGAAAAGTTGGGGGTTTGTGGACAACTCTGACATCCACAGGGGGTTCGTGGGGGGATAAAGTTAGGGAAACCCTGCATTAGACGGTGTGGGGTGAAAAATGGGAAGTGAAAGATTACTAATATAATGACTGGACGATAACTCTTCTCTACAAGACCTTTCTGTAAGTTGTAGATGGTTCAGATGCTTATATTTCTCTTTGTTAAGAAAAAAAAAGTAAGACTGATATTTTCTTGGTCAAGTACAAGATTTAACCTAAATGTTGACAAAATCATCTGTTTTTTAGTTTACCTGTATGCGAAAACTTCGTATGTTTTTAAGGCCGATTGAATATTTTCATTCAAGACTTCTTCAATATTTCTTGCTAGCTGATTAGCTTTGTCATACGCCATGAGATAGTCTTTGGAAGTTACCAAGGTTGTTTGGTACGTGGCAAAGTAGGTCGCTTCATAGAGGGAAAATGATGTTAAATACATGTTAGCTTGCTACCATGTTACATGTTCTGAAAACAAAATCTAAAAGTAAAGTGTTTTAATCATGTTTTTTCCTTATTGACCAATCTACAATTTGTACAAGTTTACATTCTAAAAAAAAGCTGTAACAGTTATCTTTACATCTTGAAGTTCAGTCTATTTCTTACAATATTATGCAACTAACAAACTTTCCAAATAAACGTTTCGTAATGTCCGCGATTAGTTTGTAACTTAAAAGTTTCAAACTAGTACACAAAATGTTCCAAGAATATTCAAATTGATGCATGTGTTCTGATGAACTCCACATTCTTAATGTTTGATAAAATAGAAAGTTCTATGTCAACTAAAATAAAAAATTTCATTATTGATATTTTACTAACCTCCAATGGAACCTGTTCGACCAATTTGTACTGCATCGGCCAGTAATTTACCGCTGTAATGAAGAAGAGTTCAGTATTTGTAAGTATTTAAACGACAGTTGCATTCCTTTCTTTTGTTTTGACATGTTTTCTTGATAGATGTTTGGAACTTATGTGAGCTTGTATGTATGTATGTATGTATTTATGTATGTATGTATTTTAGATCCTCCTGCAAGCAGGAACTCGCGCAGAAGCCATCATTGGTTTATCGAAGCCGCAAGCTGACCGAAGTCAGTCTCTTAGATTCATATTTAACGTCCATGATTATGAATTGTCAATTGTCAACAACTCTGTAATTGGACGACATACATTAATCTTGAAGTGACTAGAACTCGGGACCTTATGATTGAAAGCCTGCACCGGCGTTAACCACTGAGCAAACACTCCACAGCTTGTTAGACAACTCTCAGTCACTTAATAGTCCATTCAAAGATTTAACATCCACTTGAAAATTGAACTCTCAGATGAATAATAAATAGGCAGTCTCACATTAGTAGACATCATGAATTTGATATTGATTTCGGTCTCATCAGAGAGTGACATTTTACTCTACGCTTTGGGATCTAGATTCAAACTAAAAAGTCACGTACAAACGTGCAAACGTACAAACATACCCTGTAGGACATTCAGCTGTCGGTGGTTCAGCTAAGAAATGCTCTAGGTAGTAGGACATGTCAAAGCCTGGAGGAAACAATTTGCTCTTGCTGCTGACACAGGTTTTATTCGTTCCTTATGGAGAGAGTGATACACACAACAACAAAAAATCAGTTTATAGCATACTTTGTATTATTTTTGTTTAAATGGGTAGGGAAAGTTGGTTAAGTTTATCTTTTGCTACTTATTTTATACTTTAAATAAAGATACCTTAGTCAAAATTGTTTGGTATATTATTAGTTTATTCGCATAATTGTGGGTAGGTATACATTTGACAAATAAAGGGACAGGTATGAGGAGAATGTAGGAGAGGCGAGCTTGGTCATGTTAATATTCTTTAACGTAATGAAACTTTAAATAAAAAAAAAAATAAAAAAAAGCAACGATAATTTCTAAAGAATTAAGGATAAGGATATGAATTATACAGATCTACGCCAGCGTTTAACAATCAGGCTGAGCTTAATCTTTCGAGACCAGGTTACATTTACCCGCTACCGAACAAAATTAGTGTCGTAAATACGACAGAACATCGGATTACCTTTCGCATCAGTCCAAGTGAGGTAGTCATCTAACCATGACGTCGCACTTTGAGCGATTTTGGTGCTGAAATGAAATTTAAAAAATGGTAATAGTCTCAGTCATTTGTGAATCAGAAAATGGTATGTATTACTTACAAAGCGAAAGCAGCAAGTTCTTTTATGTGGTCAAAAAGTGTCAGCAGTTTTGACTAAACATACCGATTATTGCTCGAAAAGGTGAAAGTTAATCTTGGTAGTTTCAAGAAATAAACGTTCATATAAAACTGTATAGGAAGTAAGTAATAAAAACCCACAAATGGTTCGCTTCCCGGAAAAAAAGTGTTATATTTATATTAACCACAAAGGAACTAATCACATAGACAAAGTGGAAATGCTGGAAACTTCGATTCGCTCTGCATTATTTCTCTTGCGTCTCTATACCATTTCTCTGTTCGGTATTACTTTAATTTCAAGTCATTGTCTATTTGATCTTTGTTAATCAATCTGGACAATTATATATAATCTCTCTTTTGAATCAAACGGATATTTGAAATCGGGGGTGCCTGGGACAATAGCATGTCACCGAACCCCCATTTTTTTAAAGTCTTTCAAATTCATGGTATAGCCATGCGTCCATGAAGAAATTGTTTATCTTCTCAAAATGAGTATACATTACTCTTTATCCCATTTTGCCTAATTGACCTCGGGTCACGGGCTGTAGTCCTATACCCCTAACCCCTTCCTTTTCAGGTATTTAGTTGAACCATCTTATATAAGAACAAGAAAACAATCTTTACCTGTCTGAATTGAATGTAGCATTCTTAATTTGCGCCGTCAGTGAATTGAGTTGGCACTCGTGTTCACTACAGATTTTATCCTGTCCTTCTACTGTGGAATAGTTGTATCCCGATTTTACGACGAAGTAGACTGGAGAACCTAGTTTGGAGTACTCATCGACGTCATCCAAATATTGATGCAAGTAGGAAGTCTTGGTTGTGATTTAAAAATATAAGTTTTTATGTATTAATTTCAAGTCAACAGTCTGTGATAAATTATACTCTTTTGATCAGAATATACCAGGGTATAGCAGTATAGAATGGTATGTAATGTGCTATCCACGTAGAAGGCCTTTGTTTTCCCACAATGATCGTAGAAGACAATGCCACTATTTCAAGTTGCTCCTTGGTAGACAAATGGGTTTGATCTACGGAATTATTTACCCAAAAAGAAAATGAAACGGCACCTTGGTTGGTCGATGGTAACCTTTTTACAGTTTACGACTGATAGTGTCGTTTCTTATCGTCATACCAAAAATGTTATGTTTTTTTAATGTATCCTTGTTGAATGCTCTTTAAGTCTCATTGTGGCTAAATCCTTTAATCGTCTCATCTATGTGATGCACAAACGCAGAAAACAGATCAACTTGTACCTCGATTATGTGAAGATTTCAGTTTACAGGTTAAATTCTTATAGGCTACACTGCAGTATTCATTTGTTTTTGTTACTGGCTCTTTTCTTACTAAAAGGATTTTGTTCTACATCAATCTTTAATGCACAGCATTATCACAGTATTAGCCACAACCTAATTCAAACGAGGTAGGGCTCGAATCCTTTAACTAAAAAGAAAAAATAATGAATGATTACTTTACCTCTGGTACAGTGTTTCGTCCGTCAAGGCCAACTTCTAACTTGGTTATTAAAGTCAGGCTGATATACGTGAAAATAGCACATCCCAAAACCTGCGTGACAAATTGAAGAAAAGGGGAAAAAATATACAGTACACGTCTAAAATGACGTCATCACACCGTCTTATTCCTGCAATGGATTTGTGTTTGTGAGTTTTGAGTTGCCTTTGTCTATTAGTATGTAGCTCATTGTGCAGAATATTTTTGGTTTTCGTACGAAATCAGAGTTTAATAAACGCCACAAACCTGATCCCGAAGGAGAGATGAAAATCTCACATTTTGTCCTCCAAAGAAAGCAATGGGGATCACAAGAGGTATCCAGGAAGTAAAAGGGAGAGGATGTGGCCTTTAGGTCTGTACCTCAGTGTATAAGGGTTGGTGAGCTCCTTCAGAACATATTAAATTGTACCCTCGAAATGGTTTATTTTGCGGCATATTTAGGTTATAAATCAGGTCATTAATTAGGTCTACCCGCAAGATTTTAAAATAAATACTTTGTTGTGGGGGTGTACACCCCTTACAACGCCCACCCTGGATCCGCACCTGGTCACATATCAGATTGCTTAGGATACGGAATTACATTTACACCAATAGTTGTGATCTATTCACTTCGTAAGAATAGCAATTATAAATTCCACATCTAATAGTATAGATCAGGTCCAATTCAATCCAATAAAATCTTACCACTAGATATCTTGTTGCTGGACTAGTAATGATTGGTACATAGTATTTGAACATTACTTGATAAAATTTCCCAGATTCTTTTTCTGCTGGCTCTTCGTCAGGCACCTCATCATCAATTTTCTTTGCGAGACAGCGAAGCAACTTGCAGAGTTGCTTGAAGAGATAAACGCAAATAAACTTAACAGATGACTTTTTAGGTATTATAGAAAAGAAACAAAATATATGTTAGTAATGTTTCTATTCTGGTTTTCAAGAATATTCACATTCATATAAGCTAATTC
>KN882529.1:155874-169456 GCA_000934455.1 Apostichopus parvimensis
ATACATACATACATACATACATACATACATACATACATACACACACACACACACACACATACATACATACATACATACATACATACATACATACACGCATACATGCATACATACATACATTAAGCAAAGTGACCTTGATAGATAATTCATAAGAAACTGAGGGTAAAGGATGATGGTAATAGTTGCATGAAAGAACATAATTCAACTCATATAATGATATAAGAATGCAGTCCAAATTCACAGCAAAGAACACATCAGTTTACTTCATTATTGTAAGTTAATCGAAACAGACATTTTCGTTCGATAAAGTAGTTGAAAATGAATGAATTCATCAACTAGATTTATTAATCGCTTTAATTATTATATGTCAAAAGAAAACCATATTACGTCCTTATTTCGAAAATGAAAATTAGGCCTTTATTATATATTGATGGACCATTATAAGGTTTGTATTTACTAACAAGAAGTTTATGACCTATTGATGTAAAACATATTTAGTTGTTACGTCACAATATATTAAGTTAAACGGTAACATATCATCTACCAAAGTTCCTCTCTTTATATATCAGTAGAATTTCAAATGTGTGTGTGAGCTTTTTGCTATGTTAAAAAGGTAATTTTAAAAGTCATGTTATATAAGGATTTCTATCGACCGCTATGCAAGTGATCATAATAGACGTGTTTCGCTGTTAGTGAACAACAAGACTGTGGTTTGTGTACCTGGTAGAGTTGTCATATTGACCGGGATACGACTATTCGTCGACAAGAGATTGACCGAATCACTTGATGGGGTTAAGTCTTCATAATCAAATTTACCTATGTAAAACTGACAAGAGGCTATCTGATTGAAAAACAGAACGAATAACTTTAAATTCATTTCGTACCTACTAAATGACATCGTAAAGGGAATCACTTTTTGGTTCTTGACAACAATCCTGGGCATGGACTGACGAATGACGCCATCTTGATCTACCACTGACAATAGGGATTCTCTGTGAGCTCCTGTTTTTAGGAGGACGCCAAATTGTAAGTTGCCTTCAAACATAGTAGCGAAGGAGAGATGGAACAAATCACCACCGATGATATTAACCTGTTGAAGAAGTTGATCATCGTTACCTTTGCCATCGTAAATCGTCACAGTGTTTTGTTTGTTACACCCGATGCAGACGAAATTAGGTTGGCGTTCCACACAAGCGACTGAGGACATATTGAAACCTAGTCTGAGCCTGACTGACGTTTCGGTTTCCCGTACAGCGAGGCCCGTTTCTTTGTCGAATAGCTTCTTCGTTTGGACAAAATACAACGTATCCCCGATACCGATGACAATTACTGGCGAACCTCTCTTATCCTCTCCTAATGTCGATGAAAGTACAACTTGAGATGCAGTGTTCTTCGGTTGGAACATGACTTCCCATTTGGTACATTTATTGATAAGTTTGGACCAAAGTCCGAAACAAATACCTAACGATTCGCGCTGATCTATGACCACGACGGCATTCTGCTCGTTAAGCCCTACTATCCCTACACACCTCGTTATCATTTTATTCAATAACGTACCCACGGATAAATCACAGTAATTCTCAACTAGAAGAACGTCTTTGTTTTCCCAATTGACAATGTCTCTCCTAAGCAAACGTCTTAGATTTTCACAAATATCTAATGATTTACCAATTATCTCTTGATCACCTCTATTACTGGTTTGCAGTTCCTGGACTTGCTTCTCGAGATGGAAAAATGTTTGTAAAGCATTATGGATGATCTCTGCTCCATGATCCTCAATTTCGCTTCTTATTCGTACGTCTTTCAGTAACGTCTTCTCAATCCACTCAATGTTCCTCATTGACTCTTCCGCTGATTCTGTGATCCTATCTTTAATGCCTTCCGCAGCACCCGAAAGTTTTTCATTGAACACCCCGTATTTTTCAACTGCGCTCTCGACAAACACATACTTCTCACCTATCCCTGACAGAAGTTGTTTGGCTAATTTCTTTTCCTCGCTTGGAGCATCAGACAATCTTGATGGCCGTGTGCTATCTGGACTGTCATATTTATGAATGTGTATTGTCGGCCTACTTGTTACATAAAGGGGATCGTTTGGCGACGTGGGTACTTCCGTAGATGGAGTCGCCGGAAGCGCCTTTATTCTTGTGGGAAGAGGAGGCGGTCGTGATGGAGGAGTTATCTTCGGAGGAAGACTTGGACCAGGTGGTCCAAATATAGAATCGGGAAATTTTTCAGTTGTTAGATAAGTGCTCTCCAAATCCCTTTCATCTTTTACATGGAAGATTGAACGAGCTTCATGATTATCTGTCGGTGAGCCAGGGATTGGTGACTTTTGGAATCCATAAGTGTTTCTCTGGGCTGGAATCGGACTCATTGAGGCGTATACGCCTTCATCCTGCTGGGTCCGAGGCAAAGTGGCTGATTTAGTTTGTGCTTTCGTATCTTCATCCACTGACTCTGAACTGCTTCCATGGTCAGATTTGATCTCAAAGGGGTTTTTATATTTTCCTTGTTCCGCCATGATGCGATCACCAATAATTAAAAGTCTGCAGCTTTCGTGATTTGAAAACTCAACATTTCAGAAGAAAGACAAGTGATAGGCTATATGAGTGTATAACCTAAAATGAAGTGCTGCTCGGTTGAATGCTGGTGGAAATCCCAATACAAAAAGCTAAAACAGATAACTGAACTATGTCTTCCAGTGTTTTCAGAAGTAACACGCACTCTCGTCAAAACAGAAGCCAATATTGAAGCTCAGATGAATTGCCACAGATACTAAATATGGCATTTAAGTCAACAACCGTGATGGCTATTACGTTTAACATTCCCAGTTTGCTTTTAAATAAAAAAGAAAAGGGATATGCAAGTCACTTCCTTAATATAACTGCACACTTAAACCAGTTTCGCAACTTCACTCCTCTTCATGGTAATTTTACATTGGTTTAACTAGTATCTGGTTTATTGTGCCAACAAGTTGTTGTAGAGTGGGTTCTTATACATACACATTCTCATAAATCACAACGTTGAATCACTCTGCCTTGGCACTGAAGTCATTGTGTTAACCGTGTACGACGTTATCTGTGGTCATCGTTAAATCCATGTTCAAAGTTCAAGCAGAGTAAATATCAATCACAAGAGGGGGCTCTCCCAATCACCCTTTTTTTTACCAGTCACCCATTATGTGATAAATAAAGTACATACGTACATGTGCAACTTCACCGAAATCCGCTCCCCAATTGTGTTTAAACTTCGTGTCTGGATTTATTACCAGACAGGTATAAAGTATACTTGTTAAATTACGGAACGTTACATGTCTCTCATATGAGTGGTATTATTTGTAATTGACAGCATAAAGATAATACCTACCTTCAAGTTCCCCCTTTGTTTTAATTACATATAGCAGATTACATGAACCATTTTTTTTTTTAAATATAGGCCGGACAACGTTGATTGCAAATCGGTTGTCTGCACAAATCGGCTCATATCTTGATACAACAATTTGTAGAAGTTTCAATAATGGAAGATTAATATCATTTTTTGGCATATTCATCGACCTATATTTTTTGGAATAATTGCTTGAAAAAAGGTAATAATAATTATCTATGAGCACATACGTGTTTTTTTGTTTTTTGTTGAAGTCTTCACTTAAAAGGGTAATCATTCTAAAGTGTATTAAAGTGAAAGGGAAATACATCATTATCAAACCCAACTTTTACCGGGCCTTTACTTGGTAGATATACCCGGGGTTGTAGTTCCCACCGCATTCGCCTCGGGATAACGTATGGTCCTGGTTGCTCCGTCATTGACTCGCACGTGACTTGAAGAAGTTATGACATCCAGATGTCAGCTCCCATTGTGGGCTGTTCCAGCTATAACAAATGGCAAATCTATTTTTAGCCTCTTTATCGTTCATCATTACTAGTGCCTCCGTATTCCTCCTCACGGATTTTAATCTCTCACCGGACTTTCTTTCACAATTCAGTATAGATACTAAAGCACCTAGGTTAAGAGCCTTGTACTCACGAATGGGATGGTTAGGTAGTGCCGTTTGGCCGTGACGTTTTGTATCCCGCATGGCGGGTCACGTAAAAAGCACTCACGTTTAGAGCACTGTACTCGTAATCATACCAAAGGAAATTCTACTCATACTCATACTAAGGGGGAATTCTACTTGTACTGGTACTCATACTAAAGGGGAATTCTACGTGTACTCATACTGATATCAAAGGGGATTCTATGAGTTAAGAGAGATCGAATGTCAGTTTTTCTTTCCCTTTTTTTTTTTGGTCGTTGGAAGTCAATGGGTATTAATCAAGTGTTAACGAGTTTTTTAAGCAAAACTCTATCGATGATAATTCATTGTAGGCTCTTAATTAAAATAGCGAATTCCACTTAATAACCCTTATTCACCGAAAACTTCAGACCATTTTTAGGACAAGATATGTATTCTAAAGGAAAACTGATGGTTCCCAAAGGAATCTCGATGGCTCTAGAGATATATCCAAAGACAGACGAATTATCTACAGTTTTGGGAGCTTGCCGACGGAGATATGCTGACATTGTGTTCTAGTTTTGACGTTTGCTTCATTCCTTCCATATGCAGTTTCCCACGATCTTAAACCAGGGCCGGTTTTGTACTGTTTTAAAGTTTTCTTCATTATTTAAGAAATCCCTACAAAATACTATGTCACTTATTATAACTTAATCACACAGGCCTAATCATGAGCAACAATATAAACAACAACATTATGTTACATTTAAAATGAAGTCTATATGGTCTACGCTATATTACATGCATTCTGAGATTCGATTCTGCAGGGTTGTGCAGAGTCTGATGAGGTCGTGGTTCTTAAAAGTTTCAGGGCAGTTGCGTTAGACATAATAACACGCATTGGAAGTTTTAAAGTTTCACAATAGTTAAACTTACTTTTTGAGTCGTAAATAAAATGCAAACCAGAAATTCTAATGCTAAAGCTCAAAAGGATCTTATGAGTTTCTGTCTACACGAATATCAAACACTTTACTTTTCAAAGTATAGTATACCCATCATGAAATATTTGTTTATTTATAATACGATTTTTTTTTCCTATTGTAATGAAGGAAATTTAATATCCTGTTTGTTGACATTTAAAGCCAAAGGAGCATGTTAAGGGCTTCATAACCTTACAATGACATCTTGAAAGATAACCAGACTGACATCAAATAATTTTCTTCCCTATGAGACACAAATATTGATAGTATGATAATAACACATATTTGATCTCACCGATTTGTGTAAAAAATGTCTCATCGATTGGTGTAAACTCGAAACATTGTCGATCATTTTTCTGCGGGATGCCATCAGTAGCATGCAGCCCAATGCCACAGAAGTCAGAACAATTATGTAAGAGATTGTAAAGTTTGAAAATTATCCTTGGTAAACAAGAGACAAAAAAATGTGATTAACACAGATCCGCAGACATGCCGGGACAAATGGGTGCCGTGCCCCCTTCCCTAGTCTATATGTGCCAAAGTTACCTATACAAAGCGTCACATGTTACAAGACTGGGGCATTGTGTCCTCCCTTATTCAGTACTTTTTATTATAACAAGAGGAATATACCAAATTTCATATTCTTGAACGTTTCGCTAACTAATGAGGGCAATAGTCAGTGCCTTCGGTCGAACACAAGAGAGGCGAGAGACTTTTCGCTGTCGATCTAGCATAACTGTGTTTGGATTAGCACTCGATTTGATTCAAATGGACCCATACCCAGTTTAGTGGAACCCTCGACGGTGAATTAAGTTCACGGGGCTTCAGAGGTATATGGTGCCAACTTATAAATATCCCTGATTGATTTAGACCTTTACGGGAGGACTCGAGAAACGAATCTATTTTTTTTTTAAAGGACGGTGGGTTGGCCCTGAGGTCGTTAAAGCCCACTCGCATGTTAGGGTGTGGGGGAGGGGGGGGGTCGGGTGTTCCTCGGCCACAAATTTTGCAAAGGATTTCCGACTGAGATCAACTGAAAGACAAGGTAAACGGAATGAACTTCCATGAAAAAAACGGAGAGGGGAAGTTTGGTCAATTTGGTCACAAAATGTATATTGGAGTCAACATTCCCTCCCTCTTTCTTTACACAATATCATAAGGTGTCGTAACAATCAAATTATAACTTAGCAGTTTACGGGAGCACAACTATGTGCATACTTAGTATCATATTGAATTTAGCTCTTTCTTGAAGGTGATAAAAAACCCAAATCATATTAACCAAGAAACTTTGAAGCAACATATTTATGTATATATAACACTCGAAGGTGTGTTAGCTCAGTGGTTAAAGCCGTTGCCTTCCAATCATAAGGTCCCCGGTTCGAGTCACTCAAAGATTAATGTATGTCGTCCAGTTACTTAGTTGTTGACAATTGACAATAATTCATAATCATGGACGTTAAATATATGAATGTAAGAGACTGACTTTGGTCAGCTTGCGTCTTTGATAAGCCAATGAGGCTTCTTCGCGAGTTCCTGCTTGCAGGAGGATCTAAAATACATACATACACACACACTCACATACACACACATACATACATATAAACAATACGCGAATCTAGGAAACACACGATATTTCCTTGAACTAACATAGAAATATTTTGTAACATTTTGCTTCCTCCAATCAAACCTTAACCTACTTCCATCCGTCGAGAATGCCATCGGTTGAAATTCGTATGCATTACTACAACAGAACTTTGATAAACAAAGCAATAAGGAAGTAAATCCCACCTTGCAAGAGTTGATATGTAAACAGATGTCAGCTTTTAACAAATGGTTGTTAAATTGTTATGTGCTGCGTTATTATATTTACGTTTTTGCAATGGGGAAGCACCATTAAATTTTTTAAATCATGTTTATCATGGAGATGACAATAAAAGGACATAAACGGTTACTTCATAAATACGAAGTAAATGAAAAATGAAAAATGTATTTCTGATCTGATTGATGTTTTAAAGTATAAAAGAAATGATCATGCTTATTAAAAGACTCATTCGGACAATGTATTGGCATATTAGCAAAATAATAATGTAGAATCGCCACCAAATTATAGGTTTGGTAACTCACTAGATAGAGCACAGGTATTTTAATCCTTCGGTCACCGGATCGATAGCCGTTGTAGCAAAAACTTTTCAAAAGTCAAACTGTGAGTGAATATTAACTCAAGTAGTTGTCCAAATGTATAACGAAATGTCACACATGACATTTTGTATGAGGTCAAGGGTCAGGTTTTTAACATGCCGTTTTGATTGTAATGTCCTGCAACATCATATTCCACCTGTGAGAACAAACATTCTGTGCTTGGTCCAAAAAAAAATTCAAAGCAAGATATTTATTTTGGGTACAAATTGTGTCTAAAGCATCCCAACAGCTTTCTGATTTTTCACCTAAAATATCATATTTTTAAGAAGAAACTTGAAGAAGAAATTCCTTATTGATTTTTTTTTTATGATTTCATAATAATCATATTAAAGTAACTGACATGATTTTTACATTTTATGTTTAAATAAAAAGAGATGAGTTTTTTTTTCATGGAAGTAATACTGTATAGCGTATGAATGTATAATTTGTTGTATCTATAATTTTCTATTATCTATATTTTTGTATGATTCAAATGTATGCTTGAAACAGAAGAATATTTACTAAAGTCTAAATTTCATGCACCCATTTCCTATACTACTTTACGTAATACATTTAAAAAATGCAATTTCTTATTTACGTAAAGATGTCATCATATTTATACCATTTTCATATTATGTTATCCGGCGTCTTAATCGATCCTTTGTTAAGTAAGTTATCCGTATGAGCTATGAATAAATATCATTCGACAATACTATAAAAAAAAAACTAATTAAAAAAATGGACAAACAGAAGATTTGAGCCAAAATTGCTAAGATTTCATAATAATCATATTAAAGTAACTAACATCACTTTTACTGTTTATGTTTAAATAAAAAGAGATTAGTTTTTTTTCATGGAAGTAATACTGCAGTATACCGTATGCATGTATAGTTTGTTGTATCTATAAGTAATATGAGTAGGTAAACTGGATAGTACACTGTTAATCTTACATTAACGAGGATATGTACTTATCAAATTAACGAACCTATAGTTATGTACGTGTCGGTGAACAGGTAGTCATTAAAAACACAAATACACAAAAAAGGAGAGCAAAAATGCACACTCTGTTGCACAACAAAAAACAGATCAAAAAACTAAAAGAGAACAAAACAAAAAAAAAAAAAAGTCTCGAAAACTCGAGAAAAAAAAAAAACACAACACACAGCCACGAAAAAACAAAAACCTTTTTTTTAATGGTTTTTTATTGTCTGGTGTCAATAATGCCTTGTGTGATAGGTATGACATGTTGTGTTATATCACGTTAACTTGTATAAAGAAAAATATCAAAGTAGAGACTAGGTGTCTTAAGAAAACATATTAGAAAATTGTATATACTTTCATATTAATGTGTACCCATTTACAAAAATGCTGTTTCATTTGTTACAATCGTTCAAAATTTACTTTAACCATTAACTTCCCATGCCTAATGCTGGTAGCTTGTTCCTTCATTCGAGCTTACTATGAAGGTGTCAGCCTGCTCGTTGTAAGCGATACTTACTGGTATCGCAACTTCAACGTTTTCCTGTAATTCATTCAACACTTTTCCTCTGGCGTCATGGATGGCAATTTTCCATTGGTGGGACTTACACCATACCACTGCAACCTTTGACGGTCTCTTTGCAGTGATCCAGCATGAGACCCAGGGAATGTAATCGGAGAGTCCTCTGGATGGAACAATCCGATATTCCACGTTGCCGCTATTGTTGAGGATGACAAGTTTCGAAAGTGACGAGTTGTCGCGCGCGATTGTGAAGTTCCCTTTATCGGATTTGCGACAGGTAAGGACAGATGGGGTAACGGATGTGCTAATGGATTTTACGAGTGACTTTGTCACTGTGTCTATTAAATAAAGGGATTTCCCCGTATTAAGTGAGAGAATGGCTAACGGTTTATGCTCATCTGGAAACCAGTCGATACCATTAATAGAAGACGCATCTTCCATTAAGATGACACCCTCTTTTACATGAATAGCTTGGATTTTCTCTGCGATGCACTTACCAAGGGCCACGTTAATCTTGTAAAGTGTCCGTCCAACAGCGATTAAGAGAAGCCTTTGCTGGTCGAGATAAAGAATTTGACTGGAAAAGACTACCGGTGAAGATCTGTCGTCAGTACGAAATGACATGATCCATTTTGAGACCTTAGAATCACCAACATGTGCTACTCCAACAAGAACCACGTAGTCGTGTTTCCTGTTATCAGCTACATAGAAGACATTTTCTTGATCTACGACGTGACCAAGTATATTCAACTTGCCTTTGATAAAATCGCCTACTGATCCATCCGGTTTCATACCCACAAACTCCAAACCAAGAACAGACGAAGCCTCCCGTTCCTTAATCTTATCTTCGATCTTTCGTAGGACTTCCTCAACTGCAAGTAACGACCTCGTCGTCTCTGCTGTTTCTTGCAAGCTTTGTAATGACCCTCGTTTGCTATCTAGAGCCTCGTCCCCCAGTTTTAACAGCGTTTGCTTCGCTTGATTTAAAGCCTGCAAATCACCGTCTATGTCCACCTTCGTCGACTCCACAACACGATCAACCTCTTTCAGAAGATCATCCTTTTTTGCGAGTGCCAACTTCGTCGTTCGGTACGCTGCAACTTTTATCCTCATGAAAGGAAGGTCTCTTGCTAGTTCAAGTAGGTCTAGCGTTTCCTTTTTTACATCTTGTGCATATTCGGTTACGCTGGTAATACTCTCAGAGTGCTCATAATGCTCGGCCAGAACACATTCGTTGCAAATCGTACTTGCACAATTTGTGCAGTATCTATTCATTTCCGCACCATGCTTTGGGCAAGGACCTACTTTGTTAAAAGATTCGTATTCATCTGCTTCATCTTTCGAGGGAGCTTCATTGAGTGAATCTGAGTCACTAAGGACTCCGTCTGGCAGCAAAGACGTTGGCACCATGGCAGCAACATTCCGCAGATCAAGATTATTCTTGAAAGAGTCAACTCCTTTACTAGACTGGAATTTGTTCCTTTTACGGCAGCAAGGGCACCTGATTGTACTGGAACTTTTATGCACAGCTACGTCGACGAGCTTTTGAATACAGTCCTTGCAGAAACTGTGGCTACAGTGGAGCATCTTTGGCATAACATTATCACTGTACTTATCGTAACAAATTTTGCACTCAGGACGTAAATTCTCAACCAAATCGTTCAAATCCATCATCCAGTCTTACAATATGACAGGCTAAATATTTGGATTAAAATGAATCCGAAGTCTTGTCAACAGTACGGTTTTAGCAAGTACGGTGTGATACTGACGTTTAATCTCCCTGTTGCAATAACATGCCGTTTGTTGAAGCTTGTTCACATCCTAGCAGATCAAAGGGCATATTTACTATTTTGATCTATTATTCTATGATAGTGGTTGCTCTGTTGCAATGGGGTCAAGACAGCACTGGAAATGATGACTGTCGCGACATCAACTTATTTCCATAACCATATTTCAGTGATTAAAGCAGCAGTTTCTCCACAGTTTTATGCCAAAAATTATCAATCCCCATTTTTAGATTTGTACAATGGATTTTGAGTGGTACATCCTAATCGAACGAGATAGACATGTCTGGAAAGGCTTCTCTAAAGTAAATTCATTTACCTTGTGTGAGAGTGCCTAATATGGAGTGACTCAAATCGTTGCAATTAATCCCTGCTAGGATCGAACGAGATATAAGAGATCGAGCACGTTGTTGTTAATATTTTAATTTTTGAGTCGCGAGAAACGAAGAGTAATGTCTTTTGCAACAAAATTGAAAGTTGTTATGGTGATATTATTTGAAAACGTTACAAAAATGTTGGAGCGCTACATAAGTTTTATCAAAGTGTAATAGTGTAATAGTAATATCAGCAAACACTTTCTAAGTTTTTATATGCTTGGATATTGTTATTTGTGACACCTGGAAAATGTGAAATGTTGAGCCTCAAGGGTAGCAGGAAAATGTTTTATCACCTTTCAATTAAATATTTGAGTATCACGTATTATCTAGTGGTTTGATAATGGTATTTGGAAACATTGTTAAAACACGAAATAATGAGTCACAAGAAAGACAGAATTTGACAATGTTATATTAAAGTCTTCAAGACGTTTAGTGATAATGTTACTTACGGATAATACCACGACCGTCACGAGAATTTTTTTTTGCATGAAATTGTTTATCACATATCTTATTACATATTTAAAGACATGGCTATAATTCAGACAAATTGAGCAAAATAATGACAAATAACACAAAAAGAGCCATTCTCAGAATTTATTGATTATGTTATTATATTAGAAATATAATTGAATCCATTTAGTGGATCAGCATTGGTTAAAGATATAAAACATATATTTGAAAAGTATAGTTGTGTAACAAATAGTCAAATGTTTATTTGTCAATCCATTGTATAGACTTAAAGCAACTCTCATTTGAAACATTATGCAGTGGTCACAGCAGCCGATACTCATAGCTTGTACAGTTACTACTGTTACATGTCCTGTAACACATGTTACCGGGTTACGCAAACAAAGTAGTAATTACTGATGCACGGTTGTGAGTAGCCATGAGTATCGGGTGTTCACATATATCGTGATGGATTTCTAAAATGAATGAGAAAGAGTTGTAAGGTAGACCCAAAAGTCGAGACTCGATTACACCCATCATCTACATATTTTCAACCTTTCGAACGAACTGTCGAATATCGTCTGCCAGCAATCTGGGTTGCTCCATTGCAGCGAAATGGCCTCCGTCGGTCATATCTGTATAGCTTACGAGGTTTTTGTACCGGTAATGTAGCCAGGTCTCAGGTATTCGAACAGCTTCATAAGGAAACACAGCAACACCAGTTGGAACTACTACTGGGCATCTGTACGAAGAAACATAACAGAAGAACGAAAGATGAAAATCGTTTTTTACTAAGCAATTCAAGATTTGACAGTCGGGTAAATTTGGTTGCAAAATCTACTAATAATAATCGTGCCAAAATCACTTAAGTTCAAATGAATGAAACACTTGCGTTATAAATTGAATTTAATTTCTGGAACAATAGGAACGTACGTCACAAACTTTAATAAAGACTTAAAAGACATGAATTCAACAACATTTTAATAGGAATGCGAAGATCTTTTGAAGAACAGCTAACACGCTGGCATCACAAACCAGCGACAATGAACCACCTCCTGGAGTAAGGAAGCCTAGACAGTGTTTATCTAGTGAGAAGCAGTTTACATTCAACCGACCATGTGTTCAGAAGGGAACAACACATTTTGAGATGGGGTTTAATTTTACGGTGCCTAATATATAGTTTCCTCTAATATCACATCTTCTGCCGCTGAGATCGTTATAAAATTCAATTACTTACTGATCATATGGATTCCCCACTCCAACGTTATCTACGAATTCTTTGTACATCCTCATACTAGAAGTTATGGAGCCACTGATCCAGTAAACCATAACATTATTAAGGAGATCATCCATTGAAAATCTTTCCGTGATTCCTCCGTCACTGCGGTGGGGGTACTTAGGGTTAGACCAAAAAGAGAACTTTTCTAGGACGTAGGCAGCTAATCCGATAGGAGAATCCGTCAGGCCATGACCTGTAGGCAAGTGACATAGTTCAGAACGTTTAGAATACTGTCATCTTAATGGTGGTCATTAAGGGTTGTAATCATCTTCTCCGGGTGTAATCGGGTAAGTGACCGTCACAAAGATGATTTATATGTGTTCGGGGCGGTCCACTATGCAGTGAATCGAAATTCAATGTCTCGACACAAGTCGACAGAGGATGGTGGCGTATGCACCCAATGAATTTTAAGAGCGATGATTGTCATGGACATGGTGCCGCTTGTCTAGGGTCCTAATCGATGTTAATCGATGTGTATGGATTGACGAATATGGATTGAAGAACGTATATTCGTATACAATTGCTCGTTGCTAGGGAGACTATGTTGGAAGGGCACCAACGATTTAAGGAGATAAACGTAATCGTAACTATATAATCGTATCATATAGCTCGCGTAATGTTTTTACACATGACGGTGGCGCAGATGCCATGGCAGAGGGTGCAATGGTCTACACAGAGGGGAAGGGCTCCCTTGATGTGGACCTGGTTAGAATGTTATGGGCCCTGTTTGGTAATGTGATATTTTCTTACACATTGCGACTATTATATCAAACAGTAAGAATATTAAAACAAACATATTTTGAAAAGGCAAGACTATTATAAAGAAACATATTAGTACTCTCATCATGGTAACTGTTCAGAAACTTACATATGATAGTTCTAAATGTAGTCATTAACTGATGGCTATAATTGAGGAATAGTTCGGGCTGTTAAGATATTGGAAAAAAGCCCACTCAAACTATTTTTATCGTTGTTGGATTGTCTATCACTGACCAAATTAGGAGTAAATTATTAAAATAATTATTTATAATTTTGACTAAAT
>KN882529.1:181216-192367 GCA_000934455.1 Apostichopus parvimensis
TGAAACGAATGGAATTGTCTTAACTTTAAGTATACTCGGACGGGTCATTGAAACCAGTATGTAATGTCGCCAATATTTAACATAAACGTTCACGTATACGTATATGGCTGTACGTGCGCCTGGTTCATGTACACAGAGGCGGCGAACAAGGCGTCAACCTGTTTGGGCAGTGGAGAGTGGAGTGGGGTGGGGGGGGCAGTCACGTGATACGTGACTTTGATAAGAGGACCGAAGCAAACCACAAAGTCACCTCAAATCATCCAGCCAAGATGTACCGTCCCTCTGTGCATTCTGTACATCAAATCCTCCTGTCAAAGTTGACATAAGCCTGCTCGAAATAAATTGATTTCCATTACAATGAGTAGCCATTCCCCCACTTAAATTGTGTCTACTACTTTAAATTTCCAATCCATTATCAGCTGGATAAAACGACAGTATGAGAAACAACAACTCAAAACAATCATTAGTAATTGGCCCGAATGTTAGCATAAGGCGTTAAAATACATGTCCATTTCTAAGTCGGATTCAAATATGTCACACGGTGCAGCAGTTCAAAAAAGGCGCGTATATTGAAGGTAGAGGGCGGGCGCTTCCCTAGATTAACAAGGAAACTTGCTTTAGATTTAGTCCTAATTGTAACAGAATTGTGCAGCTCACAATATTAACGGTATAATAATACTTCGTTGTAAATTGAAATATGATGTCAGCGCTGCTAGATAAATTGAATTATATACATATCGGCTTGCTATCGCCGAGATTCAAGGCATTAACTATTTTACATAACATAGACTATAATTTAAACATTCAGCTAACAAAAAAGATTTTTATCATAAAAAGAGAATGTGAACAAGGTGAGTTTCTAACGGTAGGTAGAAAAAATGTGTGTGGAAAACAAAACTAAACAACCAAGTAAGAAAGTGGAGCCTAATGAAGACTGTAGTTATGCTGTGCTACCTGACTATTATCAGCAGTTACGTTTACGTCAAACGGGGTGAATCATTAACCAAGTTACGCTACCCCATGATTGATCCACTTAAACTTTTCCTGTTTCAATCTTATCGAGTTCTGCATTCAATTAAAATTTACACAGGCTATATTTTGGTTGAAATTACTCTTGCAGGTTTGCTCTTTCGTGAGATATCCTAGTTGAAACCTTCATCCACACCCTCTAGCTAGATGGCTTATCAAGTAAGTATGCGCTAGGCTACGTACAGCACTGTACACTTGTGTAGTTTACTCTACGAAGTCGGTTAGGCTCAATTCGTAGTTGAGTTCAGCGAAACAGTGCAGAGAATGGATTTAATTGCAGCCTAGTGCATAAACACGTTCTCAGTATGTGAACAATATTGGGTACTAATTTAGAATCCGTACCATTCCTAACCCTATTCCCTACTTCCTAACCCTAATTCCTAACCCTACTTCCTAACCCCTAACCCTACTTCCTAACCCTAATTCCTCGCCCCTAGTAAGCTTTCCCATTCATATGGTACGGATTCTAAAGCTAGGCCCTATATTGCATAGCCTACCCTTCAGTCGGACTAAGCTAAGGTTAAATTAGTGAGTTATCCTAGCCTATGCTAGTAATACATAACACCAGCCTAATTATGTAGCCCAGTAGACTAATGGCATGCGTTTTGTTTCATTTGCAATTCTTTCAAGTATTTGCCTGATTTCGTAATTCATGGTCAGTTTTCATGCACAAGGTTAACATATTGTGTATTAACTCATTGTTTCATTGCGCTATCTGTAGTGTTTGCACAGGGTATCCGAACTCTGTTTTTATGAAATGGAACCTACTAATCTTTAGCAAAAGAAGCAATTTATGCCAAGTAAAACAAAGAACGTTTAACCAAGTCATGCAGTACACATATCTATCTAACTATTTACCTTAATTCGAAACAAGAGCAAGTGTTTGCCTTCAATTTACTTGGATTCTTTACTTTTTAAACGATGAAATGAGTTCTTCTCAAGGTGAAAGAGTGTCCAATTGTGAGTTATGGATGTTTTTTGACAAAAAGTCTCTTCATAAATCTCCTTTAGCCACCAGGAGGATATCAGCCGCCTTACGGTGCACCACCACAAGGACAAGCAGGTTATGGTGCACCTCCACCTCAACGGGCACCTTATGGTGCACCAGCAGGACAACCTTATGGTGCAGCACCATATGGAGGGCAACAGCAGCAGCCGTATGGCGCACCAGGATATGGCCAACAACCTCCTCCCGGTAAGTTAGGCTCTGTTCAGGATAGCAATTTTCTGAAGCAGGTTTGCAAATAAGAGGCTCTGATTCGCTCCTGATGAAGATGAAAAGCCCTGGTAGCACGTCACTGCCGGAATAACCCTTGTAAATACAGTCGATCGGTTTCATACATTTCCCATGAGGTTTTAAGATATATAGGTTTATTTTTCTAACATGCCTTGTAAAGAAGAGTGAAATTTCTAACCTCTTACATGAATTCTCAGTTGTATGGAATGGAGGTGGGGAATTGATCCCTGGTTTTAATTAAATTGTGTACATGGTGGTTTGGACTGGCACAAATCCTTCCCATCCCTCCCCTTTCCCCACCATTCCACAGAATTCTGACCTTGCACATGCAGATCCATAGGGTGTGGGGTTGTACACAACCGCTTTACAAAATCACACAAATATTCAAAAGTAGTTATTTGCACTGTAAGTTGAACTTGCGAGGTTGTGTAGCACATCCTTGCGTACAGTTCTAATTATGGACCTAATTTGCAATCTAAGAATGCCTCAGAATGCACTATTTGTTGCCTAAAATTTATATTCTTCTCGTGGAGGAACCTCAGAACCCCCAGCCCCCCTCCCCCATGGAAATTGTCGTCAACAAACCCAGGGCTACGACCCCTCCATTTTAAATCCTGGATGTACTCCTGACTTGTAATCCTGAGGTCACTGGTGTTCTACATCAAGTCCCAATGATATAACCAAAAGTGTCTTTCCTCTTTGAATATTATTTATCACAACCAAATTTAAATTTGGGCTTAAAGATGTAACGTTACACTCATTTTATGGAATACAAATATCTTCTGTAATATTGTAGTGAAAACCTTTATAGGCTTCTACTGCAATATTAGCTAAACTTGCTTTCATATTTATAGGCCTCTTAATTAGGTTGAGGGGTACCCCCTTTCTTCACAATATCTCAAGGGAATCATGGGCAGACCTCATATTTGGTGTGTAGGAAATACCACATTGTGTAAGAGAACCCTAATGTTTTTGGTGGAGGGCAAAAGTCATTAGGGGTCATGAGAGGTCAAATCTTGAAACACTTGAAAACATTTACACCCTCACTATACATTTCATCAGATTCACAAAGAAAACTGCTCATGTTACATCATCGAAACCACAATGCATTTTTGCATTCTGGTTTCTTTCTCCTTTGGTGAATGTTACATAGTTTAAGTGACACCCCATGCTAAATACAATCATCTAGTTAAGTTTACTCTCAACCGTTTACTTGGCCCCATATGCTTCACCGGCAGCCAGAGGTCATCTGCCTTTGTCATCAAAGTGTCTCCGTACAACAATGATGTACTTTCAAACAACTGTATCTTGAATATGGAACAAAATCTATATCGTAGATGACGGCGCCACATACTTGTAATTTTCATTGATCATATCAAACTGATAAATTAATATTAATCATTTTGTTCTTTCCTTGTTCTCTTTATTTGTTTTTAGCGGGCCCACCGCCGGGTGTCGACCCTAATATCTACTCCTGGTTCGTTTCTGTCGATCAGGACAAATCCGGCCAGATTACTGCAACGGAATTACAGCAGGCACTCACCAACTCAAATTGGTCACATTTTAATGCCGAGACCTGTCGACTCATGATCGGTTAGTACTTCGATATTCTCCGAGGAATTTCATACCCACTGGTTAGCCTAGCGGTTAGAGCATCCTCTTATCGGCCGGAAGGTTCGGGGTTCCACTCCGGGCCGAGTCATACCAAAGACTTTAAAATGGGACCTACTGCCAACTTGCTTGGTGCTCAGCATATAAGTATAGAGTGGGGGAATATGTGGCTGATTTGTAAATAGGATTTAGCGTCCTTTGTGGCAGCTCATCGTGTATAGTCCACAGCGACTTGAGAAACGGTTATGGAATGATAATAGACGGTTGGTTATAGGCACTGCGCCATGAGCGTCTTCGGGCGTATACTGGCGCAATACCAAGTGTACACTATTCTTTTCTATTCGATATTGACAGAGTTGCAAGTATAGGAGCAGGGTCGTTGTGTACTATCGGGTTATCACAGCCTCACTTTAAGGTGGTTAAAACCATGATATCACTGGAACAGGATATTTGAGAGCCATATCGGGCCCCCGGGGGACAATTCTGTCTCGGTCCCCCATTCGGGAAGTCATTGTGATTCCTCTTCTCGTCAGCCCTCTGCACTGACAGTGAAATGAATACATGATCACCCGCTCTCGGAGGTGCAAATAACCCTTCTCCCCCCTCATTGCCAAACCTTTTGGCTGTTCTAGACAGTCCAAAAAATTAAACACCTGTTGCTTTATAGCAACTCAGAAATAGTGGTTGCATCTAGCATAATTACATTTTGTTTTGAGAAATTCTGACTTAAAAAATTTGAATGGCAAGAATCGTTTGGTTCTCTGTTCAAACATTGGTATTCTTCTTTTCTTTTTTTGTGTCAATCTGGTAAGAGTTGTTCCATCTTGTGTTTCATGTTGTATGTAATCAAAAGTTATTCCTGGAACTGGAATGATATCCTGTGTCAGTTTGTCAACAGACACCTGGATTGATAGCAAAAAGTTTGTGTTTCAGTTTGAGTTTCTAGTCGACAGATGTGCTGTTCTGTTAATTTCCGTTTTTTTTTTCCATAATTATGTTTCTCTTCAAATCGTTGAAGGTTCTCCAATACAAAGATCAAGATCGACGGTGGCCTAGATCCACCCAATTTGTAAAATCAATGTTATATTGAAAAGTCCTAATTAAAGTGCAATTTTACTTTGCATATTAGAATCAGGACCAAATGCTATTATTGTCACCAATTAAGCGTTGAGGTTAACAAGTACCTCGTTCAGTTTTGAAGGAAAAAGAAATGTTCTTATATTATTCTGAAAAATTATACTGTATTTAATATGTAATCTCATGTCATTTACAAAGCTAACATCAAGATTTAATGTGGCCTGGATGAGCCTTTGAGATTCAAAGGGTCATTTCTCAGAGAGGGGGGGGGGGGGAAAGAGACGGTTCACTAGAATTTCAATGATCTTTACTTCTTTTTGTTTTTCTCTTTTAGGGATATTTGATAGAGACCAGAGTGGTACTATAAACATCCAGGAATTCAGTGCCTTGTGGAATTACATACAGCAGTGGAAAGGTGTCTTTGAACGGTACGATCAGGATAAGTCCGGAGCAATCGAGGCAAACGAATTGAGTACAGGTACGTTTATGGTTGGATGTGTTGTATGTGTTATATATTTGTGTTGTACGGGTCGTTTATAATAATAATAATAATACGTAATACTTATATAGCGCCTCCCAGAAATCTCGAAGCGCTGTACAATACAAAATAAGTAAAAATGAACATAAACAGTTAAACCAGGCTAAGAAGTATAATGACAGTTTATGTGTGCTTAGAAGTATAATGACAGTTTATGTGTGCTTCTGTCGCCCCTACAGACCATTCTCGCCCCCCCCCCTGACCAATACCCCTAGCTCCACCACTGGTATTGTATACTGGTGTTATATATGTGTTGTACGGGTCGTTTATGTGTGCTTCTGTTGTATATTTTAGGCATTCTTGGTGGTATACATGTGTATGAGACAGGAATGTGTACATTGTGACCAAGACCTCCTCAAGGGTCCAGTCTGTGGACAATTTACCTCACTTTCCACTTGTTCCTCTGCTTCAAATCAAAGTGTCCTTCTCGCTCGATTATATGTAGAACGATCGACTGTTCTTTGATAACTTGTTGATCGGCTACCTTGATGCAGTAGACTCAGTTCTCCCTCGATCTTAGTAGCAGCATTTCTCTCAGCTTTAAACTTGAGAGGCAGTGACATCAGCAACGGTGGGAACCCTAACTGGGTGGGAGGAGGGGGGGGGGTGAGTTCTCTCAAGTATTTTGCAAGGAAGGTCCCGATTGCAGAGTCTGATCCTGAGTTACCAAGATGTTCACACGACAAAGTTGATTGCCCATCCAGTACTGGTAGGCGCGTAGCCAGGAATTTGCCAAGGGAGGGGCGAACCTGTAGGCAAACTATCAGAGCCATAGATTCTGTATTGAACACTATCTAAGCGTAGCGCCACCATGAGTTTGCGCTACGCGTACAAGAAAATTTTGGCTGAAAATGCCTCTCAGATCGCTGGAAATGGCACTTCCCAGGCCTTGTAAGTTGCATCTAAGCTTTAAATTACTAGAGGTATCATAAAAACATACGAAAAAGATATGCTCAAGGGGGGGGCGGTCGCCCCCTTTGTCCCCCCCTTGGCGCGCCTGAGTACCGGACCCCCTTGTATTCTCAAATGTGAACATGGCTCATTTTTGGCTGCGTTCAGATTATCTCATCAAGTTTGTCAACGTTGAGTGTCTGCTAAGATATTAAAGGATTATCTTTGTACTATCACCCCTGTATTTGAGCTTAATAGATTCGCTTTTTCGTTGTTATCAACTAGCAATTTCCCCAAATGTTTTAGAGTCCAAGTTGTGGGTTTTTACTCACTCTTAAGGGAGGGGGGGCGGGGAGGTGTGATTATGTCTGTTTAACTATTGTTGCCAGTTGCTGCCTTATCTTGGACAATGCAAAAGTGTTCCATGGTTACTAGGTCCTGAGGGCTCAAGTGAGTCCTTTTTACAGAAGAGAAAAACATTAGCAGGTCAAGTTGGAATCAGATGTTACTCACTTTATTTGTGTTTTGTAACATTTTCATTTCAATCTGTTTTTTTTTTTTGGGTACCCTTTATTTATTTATTTTTTTTTTCTTTGTCACCAGCTTTTGTGCAAATGGGGTACAATGTCTCGCCTCAATTCACTCAGATGTTGGTCGCAAAATACGACCTAGCGGCTCGAAGGTCACTCAAACTAGATGACTTCATCCAGGCGTGCGTGATGCTTAAATCCTTGACCGATAGCTTTAGACAGAGAGACACCAATATGAACGGAACCATTACCATTTCTTACGAGGACTTTATGTCCCTGGTTCTCCTGAATAGACCTTGAATTCCCTCCTCCCCCTTGTACTTTTTATTAAAAGAGCGGACACAAACCCCAACCATCATCATTGGCTTAAATAACAGAGATATTTGTTTTCTTTGCTGTTTGGGGAAGTCTTTCATGACAGTTATCTCTATCACATACAGGGGCGGACTGGGTCTTAAACCGGCCCGGGCATTTTCCACCTAGACCGGCCCAATATTCATTGATATGCTACTTACATAGTGATCGCCGTCCTGGGGGAGGGGTATAAGGGGATTTTTTGTAGATTTTTTGAAGTTAAGGAATGCCTAGATGCAAAATGGTGCTATATTTCTCAATTTTGTAGGTTACAATAATCCTTTAAAAATGACCCAAAAATAATTTTCCAGAAGCAACACTTGATTAAACTGAGGAAAGTTAAAAACGTAAACAAAAATAGACAAAAATATATGTTTTAGACTGGATTTTATTTAGTTTGTCAAGCATTTTGTGACAACATGCTTGAAAAAAATGGAAAAGAACCTAAATAAAATCCATTAGCACAGATGGGTTGACAATAGCACATTCTTTTGTTACAAACTAACAGACTAACTAACATGGTGATTTCATGAGCTGATTCCCACTGTTAAAAATATATTTCTACACAGCCCGTCTGTTTTCTATTAACTACTGTGAAAATGGGATGTAAGTTTTACCAGGCTCCCCAGCCCAACCGGGCCACCGGCCCACCGGGCATTGCCCAAATGCCTGTGTGGCCAGTCCGCCACTGATCACATATACCGATAATGATGGTTGGGGATTTCGTTGTTGTCTCCTTTGAGATGTTGTAACCTGTAATATTGGTAAGTTTAAAATTGTCTCGTCTACTTATTAAATGTGATTCTATTCGTCCTTATATGTCTTCTCGTGATGTGTCAGCTTTTTGATTTGTATGATAATTCATTCCAAAATTTTCGACGACAAAAATTCTGTCTATGACTTTAGAAATGTACGACGAACTTTCTTTGCTGGCCTATTAGAAGCGACAACTCAGACCGAAATTTTTTTTAAGAACTTTTGATATTCAGGCAAGGAATAAAATTGGTCTCCAACTATTGTCTAGCAGAATTGAACGCTCTAAATATGCTATGGTTCCTGTGTTCAAGAAGCAAAAAACTAATCTATAAGCTAGCAGTTTCTTTCTTCGGGCTCATTTTTATAATATGTATGTATGTATTTTAGATCATGCTCCTGCAAGCAGGAACTCGCCAAGAAGCCATCATTGGCTTATCAAAGCCGCAAGCTGACCGAAGTCAGTCTCTTACATTCATATTTAACGTCCATGATGATGAATTGTCAATTGTCAACAACTCTGAAACTGGACGACATGCATTAATCTTTGAGTGACACGAACAGGGGACCTTATAATTGGAAGGCACCGGCGTTAACCACTGAGCTAACACTCCTTTTATATATCTGTTAACATAATATATATTACTTCTCACCTCTGTGAACCATTCATCACATTTTCAGACCTCTTTATAATTTGCATGCGGTCATGCAAGGATATACTAGTAGTCTTCCTTAGGTAATGTATTAAACAAGTATGAACTTTGCATTCAGTTTTGTCACAATGATATCAAAGATTTTGTAGTTGTCATATGTTTGAAAATCCGAATGATTTGATTATTTATTATTTTATTAATTTTATTTTGAAACACTGGTTGTGTTTGTGAAGTTTTGGTGGTTGCTATCCTATAAGCACTATCTTTCGCCAAGTTATCAGTGACAATTCATTTTGTTTTCAGTGCATTGCATAATTGCATCCCTTTGAGGGGGGGGGGGAGGGGGTATCGGGGACTGAAATTCTTTAAATAAATAGTTTCAATAGAAGCTAGCTAGCCAGATGGATTTGGCGACACTAAAACTAAATATCACAAATATAGTCACCGATATTCAGATACATTAATGTGGTTGTTTGAAGAAGACAAAATGGCCGGCATTCTGACGATATGGAACCATTAAAACTAAAGAAGTGAATTTCTAACTATTAATTTTGGAAAACAAGGAAATCCCAGATATTTTTGCAGTTTGAATGAGTTGTCTGCTCCGTGTAGTCGCTTTCTAACAGATATATAACATTTCAAGAAGGTGTGGTGCCTTCAAACATATACAATCAGCTAGAACCTATTGACCATGCTAATCTGTCCTATGACAGAGCTAATACTAGCCTATACTATGCATCTCAAAACGGCCACGCTGATACTACAATTTGCCATTAACTGATGTGGCTATTGATTGGCTGCCTGCGTAGTTCATGGTGAATCGAATATTCCATGAACTTCTTACATTTCCTAATCCGCAAATAAACCTTGATACCCTTTGAGAAGTAAAATATTGCAGTTATTAAAAAACATCCAGTCGATTCAAGGGTTTTTACATGTCGCCATCTCTTTCAGAGATCGGCACCATTAAATAACGATTAGAGATCGGTAACGTATCATAACGATTGGAGATCGGTACGGTTAAATAACGATTAGATTTCTGTACAGTTTAATAACGATTTGCTTTCAAGCATGTGTTCCATTTTCATTAATGTGATAAGTGATATGAAAGAATTTGTATAAATTGCAATAAGGAAATTCCGAAAACGATTATGAGTGAATCAAATAAAATGCATGCTAATACGCTATAGAAAGTCAAACAATCTTCATTCATTCTTGGATTTTAACAAGCTCTTTTATTGCCACCCTCAAAACATGTTGCCTTAGACATGTACATGTATCTGGGAATGTAGTATCTATTCCCTTTCCTAGTGGGACTAAGCGCCGGGGGGGGGGGGGCGGTCCATCAAGGGTGCCGTCAAGGGGCGCCATGCCACAGCCCCCGCCCCGCCCCCCCAAAAAAAATCGTAAGAGAAAAACAGCAATAAATAAGAGAAATGAGAATGCGAATCCCAAAACATATAATCAGTTCAAGGCTTTGCCAAATGTAGCACCAACCATTTTGCATATAAGCCACCTTGCATAACAAAAATTGTCAAATGGGAGGGGGACACCCCCTCCCCGTAGACCCTCCGCCAGGACGGGGAACAAAGAAAGGATCCGCCCCGTGTGTCAACTATTCCAGTTACGCCGCTGCCCTATTCATGGGACTTTTGATACGTACCGGTATTTGACGTAACCTCGTCATGATCATACATATAAACGGCCACAGTCTCGATGTGAGGGAGGGGTGGTGGGGGGGGGGCTGAGAGTGGATCAGGTAAGTCGTTTGGTCTTCGTTCCCAGGCTATATCTTGGGTGAAATTTCTTTAATAAAAATAATAATAATTATCTTTGTCTGGAAATAATATGGAGGGAATCAAAGCCTCTATATATTTTCTACTTTTGAATATTATAAATTTTGCTAAACATTTGGGGCCCATAGTGATGACCTTTGTAGGGGGCACAACCCCCCCCCCCTAAAAATAATAATCCCTTAAACCCGTAAGAGAAACTTATATTTTCTATTTTGAAGATATAGTCCAGTTTAAAAGTCATGTCTGGGAGACTTGTCATTGTTGTTTATCTGTGACACTTGAACATACCTCTATATTTGTTGTTGTTTTGCTTCTACATTTCCAAGGTAACATAATATATGTGCTGACAGTGAGGCCCCTGCCATCATAAATAGATCATGTTGCGTAGAGTTTCAATATGTTAGACTCGGCGTTTATTTTTAAGTTCATGCATTAAAGTGAAAATAATGCAATCTGTGCAAACGGGGGGCAAAATGAAAGTCGCAAAAGAATTTAAAAAAAGGCATTTTGCTATACTTGTTTGTATGCTCACATTATTGTTTCGTAAGTTGGCCTGACGTTTCGATCCTAGCAGGATCTTCTTCAGAGGCTAAATGACAAGTACAGTAACAGAAAGGACAAAAACACGCAAAGAAAACAGACAGGTTAATGAGCACGGTGAACACAATGAGATAGATGAAAA
>KN882530.1:0-13400 GCA_000934455.1 Apostichopus parvimensis
CTAAGTGTTGAAAACTTGAGAAGAGTTAACTGTAAAACTTAATTAACAACAATTAACTTACCTGTATAGGCCAATTAGTTTTTAATATCAACTGTTTGCAAATACTATTAAAATGACATTATTAAAGATTTCAAAAGATTATTTCTGGCATTTATAGTCATTGAAAATTTAGATTAGGAATGCACTTAATAATGTCTCCTCGAATGAAAATGTCTTATTGATTTGTTTGAGATGGGTGGAGGAGGGGTAAAAATTGATGATCTTTGGCAGACGTTCGTAAATGACAATGTGTACCTTAATAATTAACATACAGCTAATTTGCATATTAGATTCTGATCACAAGTATTTAATTGCTATAATCCAGCAGTTTTACAATAGTGTACTTGGGTGATAAATTGAAGTAGCCTAATACTTTTACAGCCCAGCAAACAATTCTTCATAACATAATTCTTATCTTAATAATCAAACGATGTGGTTGAGTTAAATAAAACTGTGAACTGAGCTGTTATAAAGAGTGTGACCACTTTGCCAATACTTCCGTTACTCATAGATATATGTTAATTGAATGAAAAATTCTGTAGTGCGCAACCAAGCTTGGTTTAATATTGAATTTTAATATTTACAGTCAAATTATTTTTAAAGATATACTATAGGTGACTCTCTTGAATGGTAGACAAATGTGATGACAGCAATCACATTCTAGTACATTGTTCATTGTTGGTTTAGTTCAGTTAACACATATGTAAGCATGTGTGCCAATAAAAATTATACATTCAATCCTTGAATATCCTTCCCTCGGTCTCCTCCCCCCCCCCCCCCCCCCCCCCCCACCCCCTGTGATAGGCCATCTGTGATGTCAATACTTCAATATGATTAATGCAATGTTTCCACACCTAAACTTAAATCACCATAAAGTCAAGAAGTTACATCAACCAAAATACTTTTGAGTCAAACCTAAACATAATATATCTTAGTTATTTTTCTTGTCTGAAAACTTATAAATCTTGTAAGTGTGAATGTACATAAACATACATAAACGAGAGGGCCATTTGTAAAAGCGGGAGGGAGGGAGAGGGAGAGGGAAAGGTGGAGAGAGTGAAAGAAGGGGCAGAGGACAGATTGAGACTCAGAGGAAGACAGGGGAAAGAGGAGGAGTGGAGAGAATGAAATAAAGAAGGCATTTTATAAGAACAATTGAGAGGAAGATGAGGAGATTACAGAGAATGGGAGAAATAACGACCGAAAAGAGAAGGGAAAACAGGACGGGAGAGGAGGAGGAAGGGGAAGGAAAGGAAGAGGGGAATGAGAAGAATAGAGAGGAGATTGAATGGTATGTTGGGGGGGGTGGGGTGTGGTGGGAGACAAAACAAGTATACAAGGAGGGGGAGAATATTGAAAGAGAACTTGGAGAATGACAGCAGATGGGAGAAGGGAGACAGGCTTGAGTGAAAGAGAGGAGAAGAGATTGACAGAGAGGAAAGACTAAGAGTGTTGTGTGTGAGGGGAGGGGGTTGGGGGTTTGGGTTTCAGGGAAGATAGTGAGGGGTTGCTGAGAAGGGATGGAGAGAGGATCCAAGAAGGGAAACTGAAAAGTAAAAGCTGAGAAAAGAGACAGGGGATTGAAAGAAAAAGGAAAAAGGGAAAGCTAAGGTGGAGAGGGTGAAATTTGGGGGAGGGGGTTGGGGGAGGAGGTGAGGGGAAGGAGGAGGAGAGGCATGGAGAGGGAAGATTGCAAAGAAGGGAATTAAACAAGAGCTGAGGGAATTAGCAGGGGGCAGGTATGAATGACGTTGGAGATTGAGCAACTTTTACTGTAACATTATGAGTTATTTATTGACATTCCTACCTATACAAGTCACATTGTGTCCTTAAAGTCAATCCAGGGCTATTAATTCCAAGTGGAAAATTAAAATTATTTTCCTCTGATGTACCATTAGCTTCATTATCCTTACAATATACAATGAGTGAATTCCATCACTTTAAAGAGATTCTAGTCACTGTCAGCCTGTCAAGGATGGATCTTCACAAAGGAAGCGGTTAATGAAATCTTGAAATAAAGCATTATATATGAAGGGGGTTAATCACCCAAGTACTAATGAGATCACTTAGTCATCATTAACCACTGTATTTATTTCAATAGTCAAATATAGTTACAGTTAAAAACTGTGTTCAAAATAGGATCACAGAGAGATCTGTCCGATAATACAGAGCATAATTTGGTCCATAGGAAGCCCCTGTGAAAGGGATTAAAGAGTGAGGCCAAAAAAATTATCATCTCTTGGACAGTTCTTAGTCAAAATTTATCTGAGCTGTCCTCAGTTTATGACACAATGCATGAAAACTTCTGAAATTACTACCACAAAATCCCTGAAACGTACTGGGCTTTTTTCATCGGGAGGGGGAGGGGAGCGGTGGTGGGGGTGGGGAGGGATTTACAATCAACGAAATCTACCTGTCTCCTGTCTTATACTGTCTTATACACTTTCCTCTACCTGAAAGGTCTGTGGAAAATTTGCTTCAGAATGGTAGATTCGGAAGAAAGAGAGATAGGGCGTGCAGAGCCTTGGAATGTGGATAGAAGGTCTCAGTGTTAAAGGCATTGAAGACTCGTCCCAAACCGTGTGCCGCCCGCGATATTTTTTTTCGTAGTACAGCGAGGGGAAAGTCATGAATTATTCATACATTTTAATAAATATTCAGATTACTTGTTTCTCAGCCACGAAAAGCAATAGCGAACAACTAAACGTTATGTGGGCTACTACTTGTACATGATGTGTAATAAAGTTCGTATTTTGTATGGTGTGACGATATGATTGATAAGTACTGTGTGTAATTAGTAAAAAAAAAAGAGTTTGTGGTTGCGTTGTATGGTGAAGCGAGTATACAGTGGACGAGCAGATTTTTGAGGCTCATAATTCCCTTGACCAGTCACAGTGAAGACTGTCTGGGTCTGGGTCTATTTCATTTTAATTTATACATTTCAATTCTCGTAGGTATCTTCATTTGAACAGAAGCACGAGGTTACGGTCATGTTTTTTTCTAGGTTTTTTGTACGTTCAGCATAATCTCATGTACAACGTACGTAGGTGATGGAAAACAACTTTCTGCCAATGATTCAGTGTACGTGATCACGAGCGTGCGCAAAGTTGTACAACAGCGCTGTTCGCTGTTACAAGTGAAAAATGAATAATGCATTTCGAAACAATTTATTTACTAGCTTAGAGTTAGCCAATGCTAGAAAAGAATCAAATCAGATCTGTTCATCTTATTAGTGTTCCTTCGATGTAGAGAGTCAATTTTCGCAAGTTGATTACGTACAGAAATATTCTGTGATTCGTTAACAATCTTTCTTGAAGCATATATTCGTAGTATTAAACTTAACTGGATTGTTACGAATACGACGAAGCAGCCGACGGATTTAACGTACCGCCTGCTTTCCCTCGATTAGATCATATTCTACGTCACACTTTCTACGTCATTCACTACTGTTCGTTCGAACCTAACCAACGCTTTGATGCATGGCTTTTGCGTACCGTTTGTCGTGTTAACTACGTTACCGAATTGTCCCAACTGGGTGGAAATTTCTGTAAGATAATGAATAATTCATGACTTTCCCCTCGCTGTACTACGAAAAAAAATATCGCGTGCCGCCCTGTGAAAAAGTTATCTTTCCGTAGCTTGGAAGTGAATTTTTTTTTTCTTATTGCTACAAAATGCAGACAGTAATGAAACGTGATAGTGACACCTTGTTATCTGTAGCTGGACCTGAGATGTCCAACGATGCTATGTACACTGTGCTGTGGGTATTGACCGCAGCTGTATGTACTGACTGTACACTAATGTCTAATTACCAATGGTAGCAAGCTGTGTGTGTGTATTTTCTAGGATCAATGGTGGTGTGTAACACTTCTGTTACACCTCAGTCGAAACTAGGTCAGATTACCGGCATGAGACGTTTTTTTGTGCGCGAGTCTTCACACCCTTTAAGACATTAGACTCAGTTAGCAGGTTACTGTAGGTGTCTGGACAAGAAAAGTGCAATTATAAGTAGACTATGAGACAGGTAAGCGAGGACTAAAGTTAAATTTGTGAATACTTCATGAAAAAGACATTCCCAAAAACTGACAACGAAATGTGGAAAAAAGTGTGTCGTAAAACATTTTTTGAAACTTCCTGGTCATTTTTAGCATATAAATTTTTGTAGCACTGTCCCTTTAATGGTTGACTTACTTACTGCAGTTACTGGACTGTTAACCAACCGTTAAACACAAACACCCACTTCAACAATTAAATCGACTTCTCAGGTTGATTTATGGATAAAAAAATAAAAATTGGAACATTTCCAATTTGATATTCTAAGTGATACTTGTATGATAAAAATGACTGGGTGAAATTTGATATGGGAGAATATGGAATGACTTTATTGAGTATTCGACAATGACACAAACAAAAGCAAAACACCTTTGCTACAACCCTGGCTATCTCGACTATATTATGTATACGCAAAGATAATGTGGTAAAATACTGCAGGAAACTATAGATACTGTTTGCATATAAATGAATAAATAGTGCAATGTAGATGATATAGATGCATGCACCCTCAACCTAGCTGCTGTCGGCAGCATTAAACTTGAAAAATGTTATTGTGTCAACAAAATTGGGTATGGCTAAAAGGAAACTTGCAACCAGGTCAAACCATACCTGAGGGTACAAACTATACCAAGGGACCGATACGGTTCGTGCTCAAGTGAAGACATTTTGAATAGAGAGTGACCTCGCTTTGCAAACTTCACCTGGATATAAACATTTTAAGGAGACGAAAAAGAAAAAAAACCTAACCATCATCTTCAAATGGCTTATATGACAGAGATCTTTGTGAACTTGAACAACTCCCTCTAATAGCTAAGAAATATCTTGTCTGTTTGTAAGATATCCCCTCCTTTCAAAGTCATGTACCAGAGCCGTCAGTTTGTGACTATTTGATCTGACACCAGTTTTAATATTTCTCCTTGAATTTCTTTTCATATTTCTACGCTATATATACTCTGACTAATTCATAATGACTGACATTTGTAAATGAGTTCTGCGTCCATTCAGGTTTGAGTGTTGATAATTTGCGCTGACTCACATTAAGTTTCTCCATTTTCATATCACGTTTTGTAGTCACTTTTGCTTCCATTTAAGTACCTTGTGCAACCTGACACTTCCCTGAAACAGATATTGAATGCAGTTTTATCATTAGGTCATGTATATGTTAATAGGTTGATTATTTTTGATTCAGTAAATCTCAAAACCCATATCTCCATTAGATACAGAAAAACAAAACATTGTAAGAAATTAAAAGTAAGCCATCAAGAATTGAGGCACTTGTGGCTCGATGATGTCAAATTTATACTTGATCAAGTCTTCAGCCTTGTGTGTGAAGAAACCGACCAATTAAAGGGTGTGAAGACTCGCGCAAAAAGAAACGTCTAATGTCGGTTATCTGACCTAGTTTCGAATGAGGTGTAACAGAACTGTTAGACACCACCATCGATCCCAGAAAATACACACACAGCTTGCTACCCTTGGTAATTAGACACTAGTGTACAATCAGTACATATAGCTGCGTTCAATACCCACAGCACAGTGTATAAACGATACAGCGATGGACATCTCAGGTCCAGCTAAAGATAACAAGGTATCACGTTTCATTACTGTCTGCATTTTGTAGCGACACAAACAAAATGTCACTAGTGCAAGCAACAGAAAGTTAACTTTTTCAGATGGCCGCAAGCGGTTTGGGGCGAGTCTTCAATGCCTTTAAGGATGGCAGTGTTTGTGTCTCCTTTTGATCAGATCAATTGCTTTCAACATACTAACCTGTTTATATGCTATTCCAAGATGGCACAAGTTTACTTAGCTAAAATGTGCATACTGCTTTAAATGAAAACCTCACAGGGATGTGAATACCGATTAGCAATTACCGACCACAGTAAATGCATGAAAAAGCTCGAATACACAAAGATGAACAGAATAGCATTTCAGTTGAAGCTGTACAAAGAATTAAGATTACAATTACACTCTTCCAAGCAACAATGAATTCAGCCATTTGTCACTGACAACCAAAACATCGGGAGTCATTGTTGAATTCGTTGGAATCCGTAGTTTACAGTGTTATTTATAAATTATTAAGGGTCAGTTAATTATGGTTTACAAAATCAATAGATCCCTGATATAATTGTCCGTTCTTGTCAAAACAGATTTGTCATAAGGGGGTAAAGACCCTTTTTTTTTAAACGAACACAAGTTTTTTACAATTTCACGTAAACAGTTTAAAAGAACAACTGACTTGACATAGTGTGGCAATGCTTGAACATAACTGAAGCACTAGAGCTAATAATGACATTACTACTACAAATAATGAGGTTGGAAAGTATATATGGACATAAAGACACTAGGGAAAGGCAAATATTATGATTTACAATTTCAAGACTTTTAATCAATAAAGACAACAGTTGTTTTACATTCTCTCCACTAGCCAAAGTAGTACAAATAATTATGGCAAGCATGTTTTAGAAACACCAGCTATTTTAATTTACTCTGAGTATTCATGACTGTTCATATAAACTAGACATTTAATATTAAATATTCCTCTATTTAGCCTACTTCCTAGCTTTTACATATACATGGACATTATAATTATTAACGACATGATTCATATTTGGCATTTAGGGAATAGGGAAAGTTGAACAGATGTAAAAAGTAGGTGAAATCGGTAAGAAAATGTGGACAGAATTTTCGAACAAAGTAGGTTGAATGGTCGACGAGGGACCATCGACACAACTCCATGTGTCATATCAATCATGAGAAAACCTTTGTACTTTTGACCTTCATAAAGAAAATAGCCTTATATTATACAAATCTATCTACTTTATGGAGCATATTTCGTGGAACGAAAATCTGGGACATCACATATAAAATTACCATTCTGTGTAGACTGTATGTTCCATAAATTTGGGCATGTGCATACCACCCACCCGAAAATGTGGAAGTCTGTCATTGCGTATGATGACTCGTGTATCTAAGAAACACTCTCAGTGGTTGAGAATATACTTATAGTGGGGTAAAGTTTAGTTTGGTGAACCCCAAAGGTTAGGAACTGGAAGCCATACTCTAGCCCATTTTATTTGCAACTTTGCAACTTGATTGCAGATGATATAACCAGCTGAATAACAATTACGTTACCTTCAAAAAGTTACTCATTAATATTCAGAGAATAGCATTTATTAAAAGATTAAAAGGCAGCATGTCATTTTGGCACTTACTTAATTAATTTTGCCATATGCAGGAGAGACACCATTAAAACAATAATTTCACATACTTATCTTATCAATTGAAGGCCATCTTAATTTAAATGTTGGGACTATCTTTAAAGGATACAGTATAGCTCTTGGTAAAATTTAGTTAAGAAAATAGCTGCACTGCAGTTTGAACTGAATTATTTATATTCCTTCTTCTGGAGTTTATAAAAACAAAAGCATCTCTAGTTTGTGTTAGCTTAGTGCCATGTTGTTGCCCATATTTCTTCCCTCCACCTTGGAAAACGCCTACCATGAATTCCGAATACAACAAATATTGAAGCTGTGAAGCAGTTGTGGAGGCAAACATATTTAAAAGTCACATTTCAAGCCCAATTAAAATTCAGTCAAACACAAAAATATTTCACCCAAATTTCACTTGAAATTTGTGGAATGCAGACCTGTATCAAGCGGGTATTAAAGGAGTTATTTACCTCAGAGTAGTGGAAAACACGGAAGGAACAGAAGATACAAGAAATGCAAAGAATTTTAAAGCAACAAACTAACGTCTGCTTTGAACCATGTGCTTGGCAGATAGAGGTATTAAAATAACCCCCCCTTGCATGTGTACCACCTAAAGATACCTGGTAGGTCACCATGGTGATAGGGTCAGAAAGGTCAAGCAATAACCACTTCCAGACTTAATACTTGGAGATCATGAGCTTTTTACAAAATTCAACATGACAGGAGTTATATATACTCTGACTAATTCATAATGACTGACATTTCAAAATCTTCAGTAGCTCAAACTGTGTTCATTTTAGGTTGAGTGTTAATAATGTGTGCTGACTCACATAAAGTTTCTCCATTTTCAAGTCACGTTTTGTAGTCATTTTTTTCCCCCTTCCATTTAAGTACCTTGTTCAACCTGACACTTCCCTGAAACCGATACTTACATTTCCTAAAAGGCTGACAAAAGTGAAAATGTTACCATAATGCTACTGTATATCCAGGTTTAATTTGTCTGTGGTTTTAGTCTCTGCTTGAGATCTTGGAGTATGGTTTTCATGTAAATTAAATGTAACACACTCCAAAGCTGGATGAGAGTTGCATTTTACTGTTCAGATAATTCTAAGTCACTTACTGGGAAAGCAACTCTATAGGATTTGCAAGAAAGAGAATGCATCAAAGCAAAACAATGGGTGGGGTGTGGGGGGTGGGGGGTGGGGAGAAACAAAGAAAGAAACGAAAGAAAGAAAAAAAAGGAAATAAAAAGAAGATAGAAATGAGAAGAAAGAAAAATGGAAGATGAAATTACAGCAAGCTTCTTCGTATATGCATCGCTACCTTCAAAGATAATACACATCATATTTTTTAAATGAATTTTGACAAGAAATGGTTGTCAAGCCAAGCTGGATATCTCAAACAGTAGTGAGTAGTAAAGACCACCCATGTATGAGTTTTATTATTATATCAACGGTTAATGGCATATCCCACTGAAACCAAAACAATCAAACCTAGATATTTAGTATTAACATTTTACATGTATTATTAAAGTGGACTGGAAAATGATAAAACATAAAATTATCATGTATTTTACTGCCAGGAAATGAGAGAGCCATCTGGAGGGAAATGTCTTTGTGGAATGTTCAAAAATGAGTCATTTCATATTTTTTCATATTTCATCTTCTTCACTTTTTCTGTACGATATTAATACTCAAATGAAAACATGCCTCTGGCAAATGAATCTCTCTCTCTGTTTTAGTCAATTGTCAAATACAGCAAACACTAATTCTTCCAAATCTGAAGCTGGTATAATTAATATTTCTATTGTGCACGGTTTCACTGTAAGGAGACCTCAGCAAAGTACAGTAGGGTATGTTGCATAAACACAAAGATCTACAAAATATAGACTTTTAACAGAGTTGTAATGATGCAACCTTGGGATAGATCTCAAGTCAACTTTGGTCAAGTCTAGTAATTTACAAATTTGTCCAAGTCAAGTCAATTCAGACACATTTTCAAATCAAGTCAGTGTAATTTACTTCAGTCAAATTAAAAAGTGAATACTTTAAGTCAAGTCAAGTCATAATTCAGTAGTAATGAGGCAACCTTGGGATAGACCTCAAGTCAACTTTGGTCAAGTCTAGTATATAATTTATAAATTTGTCCAAGTCAAGTCAATTCAGACACATTTTCAAATCAAGTCTGTGTAATTTACTTCAGTCAAATTAAAAAGTGAATACTTTAAGTCAAGTCAAGTCATAATTCAGTAGTAATGAGGCAACCTTGGGATAGATCTCAAGTCAACTTTGGTCAAGTCTAGCAATTTACAAATTTGTCCAAGTCAAGTCAATTCAGACACATTTTCAAATCAAGTCAGTGTAATTTACTTAAGTCAAATAAAAAAGTGACTACTTAAGTCAAGTCAACCACTTGAGAATAATATCAGAATTTATATGTAATGAATACTCCTTGAATGTTGTGGTCATGTGATTAAGGCAATGGACTTGCAATCTAAGGTTTGCAGATTCAAGTTCTAACCAGATCATTAGGTTGTGTCCTTCATCAAGGCACTTTAGCTCCATTGCCTCTCTTGACCCAGGTGTATCAAATTGGGTCTTGCAAGGTAACTTGTAAATATTGTTGTCTGCACCGATTTGTGGCTGCACACTATGGGAAGTCCCCCAGGGGACACATATATGTGGTGCACTGTAGTGCCCCAGGAGGGATTGTTTTAATTGTACACACTTTGGTGTGTGGGTGCCACAAGTTACCAATGACCAGGGGTTAAGTTGTAAAGTCATGTGAGAGGGCCTTGGCCTTGAACAAGACTATAAACCTTCAACTTGTCATTATTCTATAATACAGTATTTGCAGGCCACTTTTTATAAAAAATATGTGGCCCATTTTTAAGGAGTATCAGATTTCATACCAAGCTAATTAGTTAACCAACTTTCTTTGAATTTAAATGGAAAATAACAGGCTGAGATTTATTAAAACAATACATTATTATCGGTACAACAACTCTCAGTTTCAAAGCTTAAATTATTCTATGAATTGTTCTATACAAAATATTTAAATTGATGCACATATTTAGGATGTCTGCATTCGTGCAATATTCTGTGACGTCGATCATCATGAGATTACGACGACAACCTTTGTTTCTTTTTCTTAAAATCCAAAAGAATTATAAACCTTGCAAAAGATCTCCACTGTGTGTGATGGGAATTATTTTCTTTTTTGAGTTGGTACATTTCAATCAACCCTTGCAGTGATCTAAACTAGAAGTGATAAAGGCATGAACCAATTTTCAGGGGAAAGTTCGAAAGGAACTGTTGCCAGATGCATTCACAAAGTACCACCGAAATTTGAAATATTCATATCAAATCATATCTTTGCCAAGAAACTCCCCAAGAAACAAAGGCTATGAGGAAGTGCTTTGGAACTAAAGATCCTTAATGCATACAATTTCCAGCCTTTATTTTAAATCAAATACAAATCAACTTCGGCCACTATAATATCCCTTTCCAATATTAAAACACAAGGCTTGAGATGTCATTATCATATGTCTGTTCTAAGTACCAAACTGCAAGATCTACAAAACCTGACAATATAGAGATAAATATCTTCTCACGAATGGATGTAAGATTGACAGCTCAAACTCAGCATGAATACAAGTTCTGAATCATTAATATCCAAAAATGTTTCTATGAGGCTGCAGCATACATGGCAAAAGACCACCTCCTGTGATCTGGGAACGTTGTATGCCGAACAGGACGACAACAGTGTGTTCATGTGATAATCTTTGATGGATGCAACCTACTTATTTCACATGAATTGTGTTGAAAGGATGCCTTAACAACACATAATCATATTTTAAGCTTGACATATTAGTCCAAGAGAAGAGAAGAAAAAAATTGCAAAGTGGCAATGTTGCTTTCTAGAGTTTGCAAGATACTCACTTTCATAATATTTGTTGTCTATGGAATGTTCCTTTAAAGGCATTGAAGACTCGCCCCAAACCGCATGCCGCGCTCTGAAAAAATTAACTTTCTGTTGCTTGTAGTGAAGTTTTCTTCTTGTCGCTACAAAATGCAGACAGTAATGAAACGTGATACCTTGGTATCTTTTATCTGGACCTGAGATGTCCATCGATGCTATGTACACTGTGTTGTGGGTATTGACCGTAGCTGTATGTATTGACTGTACACTAGTGTCTAATTACCGAAGGTAGCAAGCTGTGTGCGTATTTTCTGGAATCGATGGTGGTGTCTAACACTTCTGTTACACCTCATTCTAAACTAGGTCAGATTACGGGTATGAGATGTTTCTTTGTGCGCGAGTCTTCACACCCTTTAAGTCTAAATTGATGACAGTCTCATCGGATCCTCAATGGAGGCCCAAAATGTTAGACTTTATCAATTTAGAGTTTCGCTACAATCAGGCTAGCTGAAGGGGCTGAATCTACAAAATATGGATGTTTGACAGTACAATGCACATGTGGCCACCATGGTGACATCACAGACCTTCTGCTGGTATCAATTCTGTGGAATAATTTAAGGTTTTGAATCTCAGGGCAAACCTTAGGGTCATCTTTAAATAACCAATGATAGAGGTCTGCTTTAGAGTGTGGAATAATAATTAACATGATAGGATTTTCAACTAGTGATTCGGCTTTTGTTTCGGCCCTCATTCAACTAGTGATTCAGGTTTTGTTTCGGCCCTCATTCAACTAGTGATTCGGCTTTTGTTTAGGCCCTCATTCAACTAGTGATTCGGTTTTTATTTCGGCCCTCATTCAACTAATGATTCGGCTTTTGTTTCGGCCCGCATTCAACTAGTGATTCGGCTTTTGTTTCGGCCATCATTCAACTAGTGATTCGGCTTTTGTTTCGGCCCTCATTCAACTAGCGGCTTGTTTCCGCCCTCATTCAACTAGTGATTCGGCTTTTGTTTCGGCCCTCATTAAACTAGCGATTCGGCTTTTGTTTCGGCCCTCATTCAACTAGTGATTCGGATTTTGTTTCGGCCCGCATTCAACAAGTGATTCGGCTTTTGTTTCGGCCCTCATTCAACTAGTGATTCGGCTTTTGTTTCGGCCCTCATTAAACTAGCGATTCGGCTTTTGTTTCGGCCCTCATTCAACTAGTGATTCGGATTTTGTTTCGGCCCGCATTCAACAAGTGATTCGGCTTTTGTTTCGGCCCTCATTCAACTAGTGATTCGGCTTTTGTTTCGGCCCTCATTCAACTAGTGATTCGGCTTTTGTTTCGGCCCGCATTCAACTAGTGATTCGGCTTTTGTTTCGGCCCTCATTCAACTAGTGATTCGGCTTTTGTTTCGGCCCTCATTCAACTAGTGATTCGGCTTTTGTTTTGGCCCTCAGTACTTTAAGTGTCACATTATCTGCCACAAGAATATTCCTTTTCCAGAATATCAGTAAGTATTCTTTTCCAGAATACTTTGTTTTGTGAAAATGGGTCTGATGGCCATTTATGATCTGATGGCCATTTATGCTGTTGTGAAAACTATGGAACCTGTTTGTTAATTGCCAAGTTCTAACTTATTTGCATCTGTTACAGTCCACACCCAAACAATCCCATCGTACATCAGCCATGTAATGTCAGCATTATTCGACATTTTACAAGATTTATGCATTTTAACATGGGCAGTGCAACCAAAGTAAGTTTCCTCCATTTAAGGAATATCATGAGTCCTGTCAAGGCAAAGCATCCGAGACCACCTTGAGAGTCACAAAATTAAGTGTGGCCTGCGGTTGAACTTTAGGAGAAAGACCTACTTTACCAATTTCTACAGATGAGAAAGAAAAAAACTTCATTTGAAACAGTTTCATCAAGTTGCATATATATAGCCTGCTGTTAAAGTTACAGTATTGGTGGTTGCTGTGTTACATCTCCACAGGACATAATCTGGGCTAACCATGCACATATTTGACTGGAAAAGAAAATAAAGTTAAGGTGCTTGAAAATAATGACCATACATACTTGCAATGAGTGGAAAACATTAACCTATCACATTAAAATTGTGGGACACAAAGTATTTAGTAATGGACTTAATGGTAATAATAATTCACTAACACAGGAGCAACCAAACTAA